>APFE031051834.1:9193-90677 GCA_000404065.3 Pinus taeda
CGAAGGGTGTGAAAGATGGTTGTGAACTCAGGCACATCTTGGTCCCGTCCTTGTCGCAGTGTGGTCCATCTGATGTATTTGTCCTCATAGCTTTTGACAGGGTAGTACTGCTCCTTGATGGCATCTCGGAAGTCATTCCAAGTGGGTGCGGCTGAAAATAATGAGCCTGTACTTCCATCCTCATCCTTCTGCTCGCAGTAGGTTTCCCACCAGTCCTTGACGTGGGGGGCTGCTTTGAGAAGAGCGAAAACAATCTTTTCCCGACTTGAAAATTCATGAACAGAGAAATACCCATCTAGCAGATTTAACCATTTATCTACGGCATCTGCATCTATTTTACCCTCGAAGATGGGGATTTCAAAAATTAACTTGTACCTTAAAGGGCGTGGTGTTTCCAGAGTCGCTGCTGGAAGCCGATGCGTCACCTCTAGGTAGCCGCTGAAGGATCTGCGCAAAACTGTCCATCATCGCGTTCCGTTGTCGCTCGAGGGCTTCTTCGAGCAAGATTTTGATAGGATCTCCTGCCCCCTCATCTTTCTTCTCGTCCGCCATGGAAGGCCGTCGGGATTTTCGAGGCTGGTCTTGCAAAG
Organism: Pinus taeda; assembly: GCA_000404065.3. Taxonomy (NCBI): domain Eukaryota; kingdom Viridiplantae; phylum Streptophyta; class Pinopsida; order Pinales; family Pinaceae; genus Pinus; species Pinus taeda. The sequence continues at coordinate 9,784 of APFE031051834.1, forward strand.
GTTCGACCAGTTCAAGCCCTAACTCCTTATATCCTGACCTCGTCGGGGACATGCAAAGAAAACCGAGAAAAAGCAGACCGCTCTGATACCACTGATCCGGATTTAAATAGGAACGCAATAGATTACAGAGATAACCATAAATACAGAGATGCGATACCCATAAATAAAGAGATGTAGCGGAAATAACACTTCATTTCATTAATGGAAAATACCGAAATATGCTTACAACCAGAATTGGAAATAAACCAGCTAGGACGATGGTAGCTTATCTCTGAGAAGAGATGTGCGGCTACATGTCTCTGAACTGTTCCGAACTTGTGTTACAATGAGGCTCGAAGGCCTATTTATTATTGAGAAACAATGGAAAACCCTTCACATTCCAAAACCGACCCTTAGAAGATGAACGCCAAATTGTGGGCCCCGTTTTGGGTAAATTGGTACATCAATTTCCCGGGGTCGTAACTTTGGCATACGATCTCCGTTTGATGCGCATGATAGCTCGTTAGAAAGATCTATCCGAGAACTACCACTTTGGAAGGGCAACATGGGTCCATGGACCCATGTTGCCCCCAGATTTCCCAAAAAACGTCGTTTAGGGCCTCAAAACGGCCTTGGAAGTTCAGGACTCGAAAAACTGCTAAAAATAGTAAATTGTGCTACAATTAAGGAAACTGAAAAACTGAAAGAGACAATTGCGGGGGTCCAAATGGGATAGGTGGGAGGCCACCAACATCCACCTGGATCACCTGCACAACACATTCAATGATACATACTAGATTCTAACACAGAGGTGGGATGACAGCTCCTCTAATGCTAAACATCAAGAGCACATGAAAATACGTAACAACCATAGCATGGAACAAAAAATAAGTGGAAAGTGAGCAATTAACGACAAAAGAAGCTTGTATTAACTGAAAATGAAGACGATACGTTGCAGGTATCACAATAGTTACAGTCTCTAGAAGTTGAACCTTACATAAAAACCAAAACCATCAACCATCATCCCAAACTACATCTGTCTTCTTGGTATATATAGAGTTTCTCTACAAAATAATCTGCTATCCTATGCGTGGTGGGGTCATAATGGACCACCAACCATATTAACTATCTCAGATGAATCTCTGCTACAATCTACTACTTTAATAAATACATTTGACATTTTCCGGTACTTTGTTGTCCCTCCTGAGCAGATAGAATGTCCTGTGGAAGAATGATACATAACTAATAAATGTTGTGGACTGCTCGAGGAGTGTCCTTTTGTTCTTCGGCCATTCTGCTTCTTTAATGTGGTTGTTGGAGAATAATTGTGCCAGGTACAAGTAGTTGGCTGCCTTCGTCCTTCGGGAGTGTAGATTGTTATGGACGTGAATAGTCGGGAAGGATGTGGAAGGGAAATTGACCGTTGGATCATAGAAATGGACGACAAAGATTGAATCAAAGGGAGCTATCAGGGAAAATGGACGGAGACAAATGTGAGCTGTCGAATTAGGGTGCAGCGAATCCAACGGTCATCACACGAGAAAGGTGTGTGGGCGTTAACTCGCGGAGGACGTACATGTGGGCACTAAGCGGTTTCCCCGCACCGCTTACGGGAGGCATGTGGTATCCGTATGCGGGGGCGTGATGCAATACAATTGTGACATGTGGCTAGTGGGTCCGATGGGAAATCGTTTTCCCCGCGAGCTATCGTACGGGTGGTTTATAGGAGCAGGAGTAGTGTATATCGTTGGATTGAGTGGGAGGTACGATCAAATAGTGGAAGAGGAATGAAGGTTAACAGGAGTGATGTGACCAAGAAAGGTGAGGGTTACTGTGCCTTTTTCCGAAGGTGCGGTTATATGGATTAGACATTAGCACTTAGGGGATATGCGGAACTAGGGCTAAGACAGGGTTTTGGTGGCAAAACTTAGGAAAACAAGGGTAGCGAGAGTTATAAGGGTATAAAGCAAATGAAGGAAGAAGGATAAAATGAACTACTGCGAGCTCCCTTCTTGCAAAAACAACACGGCCAAGCTATTCTTGATCCTCAAAATATTCAAACATGTAGCAGAACTAATAGGGCCAGAAAAATTAAGTGCAGAAAGAGGACAGAAATCTCCTACAATAGATGAACATTCAAAGGTCGAGTTTCTAGAGAGGAGTACACATAGAATTCAATGGAAAAGATTAGAAGTTAGTGAAGTGCATGGAGAGATTTATTTTAGTAATTGAAAAGGAAGAGTTAATTTTGTAGTGAGTGACAAAGGTTGTACAGGTTGTTGTAAGAGAATATTACAGGCAAAATGTATTACATCAAATCTTCGTGGCTTAGATTTAGTTCACAACATGTTATGGGAGAGACAAGCATGATTGTGTAGTTGTATGTTTGCATGACTAAATCATTTGAGATTAGAAGTAGTAGTGTTTCAAAAAGAGTAGAAGTAACCCCCTCAGGGTCAGAGTTTTTTATTTAGACTTTATGTTATGAAATGATGGTGCTATTGGGTTGCTCATGTTGAACAGATTCAGAACCCAATTTTAAAATGTATGAAACCTAATTCGCATGGAGGAGGTGAAGGCAGAGAGGCTTAAGAGTAGATAATGATTCAATGGATTTAACATAAGCAACATATTTCTCCATCCAATAGGATTTGGATAGTCTAATGGGAGTTGGACGGGGATGAGCCGTCATGGTGGCTATTAACATATAGACTTATGTAGATTCATGAGAGAAACGAACTTCCTAATTGATAGGTGCCAAGCTAATTCATATAAACTTTGTTCACTAGATTAATAGATAAATAAAGAAAAGCAATAGTAACACGGAGATTTTCTCCGAAAAAAGTTTCCACTAAAAATATGTGTGTTTTCATGTATGCATGCTTATGTTGATGTTTTTCATGATTATTATGTGTTGAGTTTATGCTGCTTTAATATTTAACTTCACTTAACGTTGTATGTGCAGTTGGAAAAAAATAAATCTAAATTTATATAAAAACCATTATCACTTATCCCCTCCCTCTCAATAATAAACTAATTTCCAAAAATAAATGTCATTTCACCCTCTCTTTGTTTCTTCTTTTTCCTCAAAATTTACATCTTATAAAATTTAGCATCAAAATCACCTAAACTAACACCTACTCAAGCTCGCCTATACTCAAACCTGTAGTTTTTCATTTTTCTCTTCTCGAAATTTCTACAATAAAGAGAACCAAGTAACGGTTAAACTAAAACCTTTAATAGTTGGTACTTCCCTTGAAGTGATACTTAGCCTTTTAAGTCAACATTCTTTATCTTTATCTCTATATTTATATATATAGATAGATATATTACTAGTGGCAGCCAATTATCTGTGTATAAAGAGTCTTCTCGACTTGACGTGTAAAGCTATCGCTCACATGATCAGAGGTAAAACTGCCGCCCCACAGATTCGTCGAATTCTCAATATTCGAGACGAAGATGATTCAACTTCTCAACACTAGGCGTGGCAGCGAGGCAGGCCTGGACATCAATTGATATCATATACTACGTTTCTAAGGGATGTTGAATTGCAATGATTTATGCTCTCTAATGAATATCGAGACTTTTGGTTAACAGTTTAATATTAATGATTTTAAGATAATCATAAATTTGTTATTATTTGTTATTTTTTATTAAAATTTATTTTATGAAAATATTTTAAATAATTGAAATTATTATTTTTTAAGAAAATTATGTTTATTAGTTTTGAATTTGAAATTAATCAATAAAGTAGAAAAAAATATTTGTGCAATAATTTATTATGAGATACTATTATCGAGTGAAAATTATTTATATTGCAATAAGTTAACATCTATAGCTCTTCTCCACATAATTATTTCTAATAACATATTGAAATTAAAGCTTAAGACCAAATTAGGGAAGATTTCAATAGAATTTTCATTATTTAATAAAAAAAATAAAAATTTAGGTAGAATTTGTAAGATTCCATTGCAATTATAAGATGACATACCATTGTTTTTTATATTTCTATGTCTTAGTTCAAGTGATAGAAGTGGCTCTCACTTGAACTCCATGTCTCTTCCCCCAATGGCTCACTCTCTTCTCTTCCCTCCAACTCTATCACTATCACTATCTCTCTCCCTGCAATTTAACTAATAAACAATAAATAGGTGTTATTTAAATACACTTAAGCACATCTTTAAAAACAATGGAAAATGGAGCTCACTATGTTACCTCAAAATTCTCACATGTCAAACTATATCACTTGAGAATTCTAAAAATTGAGTTTAAAACTTCACCCATTAATTTATAACAAAAATAGGATATGTTCAAAATTATATTAAATCAAAATCTAAAAGTTTAACCATATATGCTTAAACATTTCTATAAGTTTCCTCATAATTTTGTTGTAAAAAAAAATCTCAGACATAAATATTATGAACCAAACACCTTGAAATAGATACAAAGAAAATGACAACAATCCACTTAGGGAAATATCCTTTTACAATAAATCCAATACAAAGACAAGTTATGGTAATGTTAAAATCATATCTCCCTTATTATGTATATATAAAGAAGAGAAGGCATAGTTATGAGAGAAAGGCATAATGAATTTCTTTTACTCTACATACTAGTATAATAATAAATTAATAAAAGTACTTTTGAAAGACATGCATGTAGACTTTTATATATATATATATGAATTTTGTTACAATGTACTATCCTCTTTGGTACTTACTAAAATTAAAATTGCACAAATTTATAATTTTATATTTATTTATAATGTTATAAAACCCAGAAAAATGACATTAAAGATGCAATTGTACATATGGGGTGTTGTAATTATTTTAACTAAAGGAACCTTTTTACAATTTATGGTATTACTACTAAACCTACCCAATACAAGTGTCCAAGTGACCCATGTATGTAAAGTAACTTGCATCACTAAATTTTTACAGTCTTAGGCAAACATGAAATAGACTCAAATCATAGACTTTTTAGTGGAGCTTTGATGTTTTTTGTGCATATATGAGTCCAAGAAGATTCTAATAACCAAAAATATTTAATCTTAGACATAACTGAAGTTGATATTTTTGTAAAGAAAGTAATTTATGGATTGAATATACTATGAAGTTTACAATAACTCTCTCTACTTTCATAAACAAGTTCTTTATCAAGGTTTTTATTAAGTTGTGGAAAAAAAATAAAATAACCAACTATAACAATACTATTAAATTGTCATTTTCAGATATCAATACTATAACAAAAGTAAAATAATTCCAAATCTTATTTTTTCACCATTAAATCAAATATATCAACTAGTTAAAATATTAAAACAAAAAATTAAATACACACAAAAATAAGAATCAATAATACTAAAACATTAATACAAAACAATTAAATTGAAATTAAAAATAAAAATAAAATTTAATAATAACTTTGTTAACCTTAATCAGGCTATAAACCTTATCTTTCTAACAATGTTAAATTCACTAAAATCAGGCACATTGCCAACATTGAGCTATCATGGAAACTTATTCCTCAACATCAACTTCACTTGAAGTAACCAATAAGAATTTATATACATTTCATTTTTTTATTATTCTAAATGTATAGTCAAATTACTCATAGCTTGAACCCGGGTCATCAATTTTGTTGGGCTTCCTGTTGGTGGTTTTGCTGGTAATTCAAGGGTTTTCTGAATAACAGAATGTGTGGTTCAGGGCGGTGAATAGCATAGTGCACCCACCCTCTAGACTGCCGAACCCCAAGTGCTAGCCACTCATTCTGCAAAAATAACTATGTTAGTTCAAATCAGTTTAACCCACATAATTAAAAAACGAAAACCATAAACAAAATCCAACTCTGTGTTAAGAAATAGAAGAAAAGAGCTACCCAAGCAAAAGATTTGTATAATAAACTAAAAAGATAAAATAGGACATTCCAGAAAAATAAACATTAACTAGACAACCAAAAATAGAAGAAAAACAAGAAAAGCAACAATCTTCTCTACAAGAAACCAATGCAAAATAACCAAATATAATGCAAAATAACCAAATATAACACAAAATAACTTCAAAAAATGAGAACCCAAATACTATGAGGGAAAATAACATCCCTCTCACTTCAGAAAAGCCCAAAATAAACTGCAAAAGACAACCAGTAGTATGCGCATAATATTTGGAGAGATTCATTTGTGGGTACTTTCCTCCAGCTACATCTAACCGAAAAAGGAAAATGAATTGTAGCTCTGGTGGTTGGTGAATAATAAGTACTCTAGCTCTTGTGGTTGGTGAATGAACAATAAGAATTTTAGCTTTGGTGGTTGATGGATAATTTGTTTAGTTCAAGTTTTTAAAAACATAAATTATAATTTAAAAGTTACATTTGCTGTAATATTGACAGCTATCAAAAAAAACTTACAGCTAGATGGCTAGTTTTAATTAATTAAATTTGCAGAGTTTTAATTGGTTAAATATGTAAAAAAAAAATATATATATATTTAATAATAATTATTATTATTCTTTAATTTTAATATTAAGATTGGATTAAATTTTAAATATGCTTAAGGATTAATATTAAATAGACATTATGTTGAATGTAAATTTTAGCAGATTTTTTTTCTAGGAAACCTGACAAAGTAAAGTATACAAAAAGATCTACATGCAAATGGTCCGTTTTAATTAATTAAATTTGAGAATTTAAATTAAATTCTAAACAATTTAAAAATTTATAATAATATTAATATTAATATGAATTTAATTTTAATGTTAACATTAGATTAAATTTTAGATATGATAGACAAAAATATATGAAAAAGATCTGAGCATTAGAACTAAATATACCCCAGGTTGAATGTAAATTAAATTTCTCTAAATATACAAATAGGTTTGCATGTAGCTACTCATTTATAACTTAAGACAGTTTGTAGAATATTTTCAAAATATACAAATAGGTTTGCATGTAGCTAGTAATTTTTAACTTAAGACAGTTTGTAGAATATTTTCAAAATAGCATGTTTATTTCAAACTATGTAAATATTAAATTCTGTTTATGATCCATGCAAAGATATACTGGTTGCAGATTCCACAATAATTGACAGAAAATTCCGAAATAAGTTATTTCAATTCAGCTCATGTGATACAGTAAACCCTTCCAAAAGAAAAATAATATCATATTTTAGAAAAATATTGAAAAGAAAATTTTTCTTCATGATCTAAACTAGAATAATCCCATGATAAACATTCATATATAATGTTTTTCCAACAATGTAACTGAAAGCTAAATCCAAAGCGCCCAACGGACGCAACATGCGATTTATTTTCTTATTATCGAAAGAAATGATACGCAGGACAAGAGAATGTGTGGCATTAAATTCGATCCGAAGCTTACCTCAGTCAAAAGGCGATCCTTAGGAAGAAGCTGCGCAAGATCAGGGGGAAGCGTCGCGTGCCTGACCAAACAAACAAACATCACATTCAAACCCTAATTTGTAATTAATCTTCAAACCCTAATTTGTAGACCCTGAAAGGAGAAGTTATGAGAAATGCTATAACCTGTATTCATAGTTATCGTCGTAGTATTTCTCCGAGTACTCAATTTCAGACATTTTTCCGGCTGGTAAAACAATCAAGAAAACCGCAAAGCTTCTGACTGTTATAGAATAGAGTGCAGATTGAACGAAATAAACTCAATTAATACCAGCTGAAACTGGCGAACCTGCAAGAACAAATTCCCAGTAAAGCGAAAACAGTGAAATATTTGGCAGATTGGATTCGTGATACGTCACAGAAAATCGTCAACCATGATGCAAAATACGACTTCGGTTACAGGTATTGAAGCAGAAGAGAAACAATATTTATAGTTTTCGAATTGGAGCGACACTTCTCAAGAGGTTCGTTGCTAACGTTCACTTTCTTGTTGATTGATTTTTAATTTTGAAACATCCGACGCGTGAAATCTTTTGATTTTGTCTTTTTAAATAATTAAGTATTCCTGAATGTTAGTGGAAGTGGATAGTTAAATTAAATTATTAATAAATTAGCATAATCATATTTATTAATGTGGTTGATATAAGTAGATTGATTGAGATATAAAAGGTAGAAAATTTTATTGATACATTAATAAATGTAGTTGTATTAGTGATAATGGATTTATGTGGGTAGGATTTATTGATCATGGTTGATGAGATTCACTCACACTTAAGAAGAAGGTTGACCAAGCTTGACCATGGTTAACCATTGATGCACTAATGTATTATTGTTACATCAGTTTATTAATGTTACATTATGGTTTACAATGGCTCATGTTATATTTTTTTTCTTTTTGTTACTAAAGGAATCGACAACTAGATTGGTCTTGTACTCATATGACATGTTGTTGATTCCAACCACTACCACTGTAAACTCTAAGCACGTACATATGCCTATTTTGCACCCAAGAAAGAATGAGGGGGATTTCAACACCACACATCCTCAATATTTCATTTACATGGCCATCCCTAGTTGAGTTGCCTCAGAGACACTCACAATTGTTCATGTTGCATTAATATTAATGTTAATGTTATATTAATTTTACAAAGAATGGTTAAAGTGGGTTGACGAGAATGGACATGGTTCACAAGGTTGACCATGGTTGAAGTGGGTTGACGAGAATGGACATGGTTCACAAGGTTGACCATGGTTGAAGAAGGTCAACCATTGTTAATTAGGGCAGACCACAGTTGACCTTAGTTCACGTGATTGTAATGATTACCATGGTTGGCTAGGGATTAAGACGAAAGCTTATGGTTGACCACGATTTACCACTATTGTCTGTGGTTGACCATTGTTACATGGTTAGAGTATTGTAACATTAATGTTTATCATAGTTGACCATGGTCAACCATGCAATCTTACATTAATGTTATTGCTAATGTGAAATTAATGCTACAAAAATGTTACATTAATGGTTGAAGAGGGTTTATGGGGTTGACCATGGTTGACAAGGATTACCATTGTTGAAGAGGGTTGTCCATTATCAGTTAAGGGAGACCATGGTTGACCTCAATTGAACATGACTCGAAATTATTATAATAATTGAGTTTAGTGAAACATGATTGGTAGTGATTACCATGGTTGACCTTTGCTCACCTCAATTGATAATGATTAACATGGTTGACCTTAGTTGACAATGATTGTTAATGATTACCACACTTGACTAGGGATTAAGGGGAAGGTTATGGTTGACCTTGGTTTATCATTGTTCACTATGGTTGGCGAGGTTGACAGAGGATGAAGAGTGTTGATTGTGGATGAACATGGTTGACTAAGTTTGACCATGATTAACCATAATGAACAATGTATTTATGTTACATTAATATAGCAACATAAAATTAATGTTTTCAATTGTTATATTGTTCCATTAATGTTGACCATGGTCAACCATGGGAGCATTATCTAAACATTTTCACCATGGTTCACCATTTGCTATGATAGGGTATGCTTGGTAATGGTTATCATGCTTAACCATGGTAGTTAATGTTTAACGTGGTTAACTATGATTGACCAGGGTTCATTATGGTTGGGCACAATGACCATGGTTTGAAAAGGTTGACCATGGATGAACATGGTTTTGAATATTTACCTATTGTTGACCATATTTTGCTATGAGAGATTATGGTTTCTTGTGTTGACAATAGTTGACCATATTTAGCCATAAAAACCTTGCTGATCTTGTTTGACCATTATAACCATGGTTTTCCATCAAGATTGTGTAGAGCATGGGTTGTTCTATGTTGGCTATGGTTGACTAGAGATGACCATGGTTGACCAATGTTCACCATGGTTAACTATGGTTTACCATGGTTAACTATCCCTAATGAAGGTTATGTATGGTTCAACATGGGTATTAGTGAGTGACACTATTTGATCATGTTTAACCATCATTAAGTTTCTCTAACCATGTCTAACCATAGTTGAGTTGGTCAACCATGCTTAAATGTGGTAAACATATGATTCAGTTTAGGTGTACAAGGTTGATTGAGGTTTTGAGTGTTTTCTATAGATAAGTGTGGTGAACCATGGCAGCGAACAAGGCCATGTTGACTATGGTTAACCATGTTCAACCATGCTTCCCATCAGTGACCATTATTAGCTATGTTGGCTTTGGAAACCATTATAGAAAATATATTTACCATATTTAACCTTAATTGACCAAGGTTTTCCAAGCTGTATATGGTGCATGATGGTTGACTATTGCTAACTAAGGTTGATTATGGTTAGCTATAGCTAAATATCGTCGAATATGGTCAACATATGGTTGATTAAGGTTGATTGTTGTTGACTGCAAATGCTCATGCTTAGCAATGATTGAAGAGGATCAAGGATGGTTGATGATTATTGATGATGGATAACTATGGTTGACAATGTTGATGAGAATTGACCATGGTTTGCCAAGGTTAATGAGAATTGAGGATGGGTAACTATGATTAGCCATTGGTGACAAGGATTGGCAATCATGAATTATGGTTAACTATGGATAACCACTAATGATATGTTATCCATGGTTGACCACTATTAGTTTGGTTCACTATGGTTGAAATTCTATTCAATGTTTAACCATGGTCAATGTGTTCAACCACGTATGAGCTTATAACCATGGTCAACATGTTTAACTACAGATGAGCTTATAACAGCACGGTTGACTATGATAAAGTATCGGTAACTAAGGGTGAACATGGTTAACCATAGTTTGAAATATTTAATAATAGATGAATATGGTTGACCATGTTTACTATGTTTGATAAAGTAGTTGACCGTATATGTCCATGGATGATCATGGTGGTCATGGTTGATTATGATGACCATGTTCAACCATTATCAAGTTGTCTCTAGCAAGGTTGAACATCATTGACTACATTTGAGTAGGTTGACTATGGTTGAACATACTTTATATGTTGGATATTTTAGCTATGGTTAACTATGTTGAATATGATGGATGTGGCTAACTTTGTTGACTATGTGATGATGTTGACTATGGTCAAACATGTCATAATGGTTGACCATTATGACCATTATTGTGACATTGAGAATATATGTCCATTCTTTCGGGAATTTATGTCATATTGTGACAATGTATGTCATAAAACATCATTTTTTTGTCACATTAAGATGTTAGATAAATTACAATGCAATGTCACAAAGTGACAATGTTTATGACATTGCAAAGTTGGACAATGTCTCTCACATAGAGACGTTGGACAAGTGTTCCTACAATTTGATGTCACAGCATGTTTGTTATAATGTTATATTGGTTTCTTTGTCATGTTAGTTCATTTGTAATGATGTAAAACTAATTTTTTTTCATGCATTTATTTTTATTGTCATTTTACGCAAACGTTTTTATGCAACTAGATCATGTTGTTGGTTTTGCAATGTCAAATTATGACAATGTTTGTCCCATTGCTATATTGGATAAATTGTGACAATGTCAAGTTATTGGATAAATTTTTTGTTAGTTTTGTAGTTTCATATTACAGTAATGTTTTCACATTTTGTCATTATATACATTGCAACGTAATGACACATTGCCACAATATTTGTCACATCTACATGTCAGACAATATTTATCACTTTGCAACGTTGGATAAATATGTACCATTTTGACATCAAAACATGTTTGTTACAATGTGTGTCATTGCTTTGTTTGTCACATTAGTCCATTTGGCATAATGCGACGCTAGATTTTTTTCATTGCATTGTATAAGAATTTGTTTTCATAGCAATTTCACACAATTTTTTTTACACAACCCTATGTGAGAGAGCAACGAAGATATTTGTTTAGGAAGATGTGACATAAAATTTCATTTTCCATTTCTTGTTCATGTCATTTTATTTACACAAAAAACATTTTGATGTTAGTTGTGTAGTGTGATGTAGTGATGATGTGTCATGTTCATAAAAAAGAAATGACTATTCTTTTATTTTTTACAATTGTCATGTTGATTTGTTTGTCACTAAGTTATGTTGATGTTTTTCATGAGATTATCCCAAAATTTGTTTTATAGTATTTTCACACCATTTTCTTTTGAATAATCGCATTGAGATGTTGGTTTTGTAATATGAAATTTTGATGATAGCTTTTTAATTCAAAATACAACATATTTTGTTTTTTTCCAATAAAACAAAAAAATTATAAAGAAAATGATATTTAAAAAAATGCATGAAAAAAATTAATAAATATTAATATAAATATAAATAATACTAAAGTCATAAACTAAATTTTAATATTAACATTAATATTAATATTAATATTAATATTAAAGTTTAAAGTTAATATTAATATTAACATTAATATTAAAGTTAATACTAAAGACTTATCAAATCATATCACTTACTACTAAATACTATGTTTGACTTTGTCCTATAAAATATTTGAAAAAATTAAATATTTTTAAAATGGCTTAGACTAGAAAGTAGCCTTTGGTTCTTAATTAATAGATTATTTTAGAACTTTCTAAAGATAACCTAGCCTAACATTTTTAACTTATTTAGATTTAGATCCATCCAAAATTCTTTCTAAAATGGATATACGAATTAACCATAGAAAAATTAGTGACCTCTTCAAGTTACCTCAAACAAACAAAGATTTAATGGTCACTAACTAATTGATAGTGTACTTTGTCATATAAGTTATTTTCAAATTTCAAATATTTTTAAAATGGCTAAGACCAAAAAGTAGTTTCAGGTTTCTAAATAATAGATTATTATTTATATCTTTCTAAAGATAACCTAGCCTAATATTTTTCACTTCTTGAGATTTAGAGCCATCCAAGGGTGCTTCTAAACTGGTTATGGAAATAAACTATAGAAAAATCAATGACCAGTTCAAGTTATCTCAAAATAACAAAAATTTAATGTTGTCTAATGTTTGGATTCAAATGATATAGATATACAATGAACAAATGATGGATATTCTATAAGCATATCTCAAGCAAGAAATATCATTTTGTCTAGTTTTTCTCTAAATTTTGAAATAATTATCCTAAGATATTCATTCATACTTATGTAGAAGGTACAAATATTATTTACTAGTAGTAACCTTCATGTTGGAAAAATCCATAGAGATGGGAGTTAAATGATTTTCCTCCTAATGGCATTAACTTGTGATATTTTGATTATTAATATTATATCTCTTAATTATATTTTCTTATCATCAATATTAATTCCAAGCAAAAAATATAAGAGAACACAAGATATAGGCATGATGTCAGGCAAAGCTCCCCTTAAGGGGAAAATCGAGTCACAAATTCTTCCTTCAGTAGATATAATATAAGATGACCAAGGTCGTTACATCTTAGACTCTAGATTACCTCCATCTATTGAGATGACCAAAACCATTACAACTTAGACTCTAGACATCGATTTGGTTTGTACTGAATTTAGTATGGAATGCATAGCAAATCACGAAGGATAATATCAAGAAAGTCGTCTTAGTGAGCACATTGCAGGTCTGGGCACTAACATGGTATATGAAGTATTCGTGCATCAGCCCAACAGTGGGGATAGCAGACATCTGCACGGAGTTAAAAAAGAAGTTCAGCCACCCAAAATCAGAGTCACAGTTAGTCGTAGGATTCAAAGAAATCACGATGATGCCTGGTGAGACCCCGTGGGATCTAGATTAGAGGTTAAAAAGCACTATTTGTGAAGCCAACATGACCCTGACAAATGCAAAACACTGCACTTGGTTCATCGCATCACTAATGCCATATCTGAAATTGGCTTTGTCACAATAGAAGATATCAACCCAAGCAGATGTGCTAGAGGCAGCAATGTGGCTACACGAACCCTAGTACAGGACCCAGGGTTGGGAGTTCAACAAATCCAAGTGCAGGTCCAAAATTTGTGTTTGGAAATACAAAAGTTAAAACAAGACCAGTCACCGGAAGTTCGGGAAGAAGTTTGGTGCATCAAGTGTAGGGGCTAGGGACATGATAAAGACCATTGTGTAGTCACGGTAAAACTGGGGGTCACGAGGGGACTAGCACCTTTGCGACCAGAGGCACAGGTAGGACCAAGTGTGATTGCCCCGCTCTGGTGCGCAATCTATCAAGTAGGAGGAAAATACAACATAGATAATTTCCATTTGTTGCTGAAATGCAATCAGACCCCTAGGAGCGCTTTTGCAACTTTTGTAGATCGGTAGGTCACAAGGACATAGATTATTGAATGTTAGTGGATCAAACATCTGCCTACCGAATACAGAATACAGGACAAGGTCAAAATCCAGTTGCAACGTTGGTGCATGGTGGATTCCAAGGACGAGGTCAAGGATGGGGTATAATGGGATGAGGAAGGGGTTGAGGATAGCTAATTTGTTACAATTATGGAGGACCAGGACACTACGCGCGGGATTGCACAAATCCAACTCAAGTATCATGTCCCTATTGTGAACAATTCGACCATGAACTGCTAGATTGCCCTATGTTGCTAGCACAGATTCGCGAAAAAAGGACAACACCTCCTATGATGACATAGAATGTCCAGATGATTGGGCCGAACCACGTGATGAAGAACCTAAGGTAAATATGGTACTAAGGAGGAGTGCAATCTTAGAAGGAGATTAGTCTGAGCTGTATAAAGGCCCCTTGATGTTAACAACATTCATAGAAACTTGCATGAAGTTACTTCGTGATAATAGGGTAGTGAAACGATTGCAGGAGGTAATTAACAAATACGCAGGATGGGGAGAACCTCACATAGCCCAACGAATGGGGAGCCATACGTCGCGGACCGGACAAGAAATGTTTTTAATAGTACAGATTCGTGACTATGATATTGATCGGGTCATTCTCAACGTCAGTTCGAATGTAAACGTCTTGCCCAAGTAGACGTGGGAGTGTATTGGCAAGCCTTGAATCCAATGGGCTCCGATCTAATTATGGATGGAAAATCAGCAGAAGATCTTTCCCCTTGGTAGGCTGCAAGGAATCACCGTAGACCTAGATGGTGCAAGCACTAGAACTGATTTTGAAGTTATTGAGATAGTGGATGAGAAAAACCCATACCCCGCATTGTTCGGAATAGACTGGTCCATCAACATGAATGGGATTATTAATTTCAAGCACAGGAAGATGAAATTTGAGAAAAAGTTGCGCCGCATATTTGTTCCGCTAGATCCAACCAAGGGACCCCATTACACGGAACTTGTGTGCAACAATGAGTAGGATGAAGCCTTGGATTGCATCTACCAAATTACTACAAAAAGGCCAATAAGGGGTAAGAGAATTTCACAGGGCTACGTGGAACCATACATCGATGATTTACAGGAAGAAGATGAACAATGGCAGAACAGAATGAATGGGGCAACTACTTTAAGCTACAATAGGTTGACAAAATCCATCTACTGCGTTAAAGCTCAGGACCGCGAGTTGCCGGTGTATGACGGCTCACAATAGTAAATGAATTCTTGGAGAAGTTTTGGAGCACAGTACCAGAGTACTAGCGATTTGATGCTCTCAAATGGGCCTTGCATGCAACACCGATGCGATGGTGGGTTACCCATCAAGGCACTTTCACAGATTGGCAAGCTATAAGCGCATGATGCAAATACAATTTGGGAAGCCAACACTCCAACTAACAGAGAAATATGATGGACAAGAAAATCTGCACATACATTTAAGCAAATGGACCAAATCCTATGGCGAAGAGCCACAACCAGAATGGGTGCACCTATTTTATCATACCTTAGATGTCATCCCAAGGAATTGGTATACTGGAATAAAGCTCCGACATGGCACAGGGGAGTGGAATATCTTACATGAAGGGTTTCTATCAACATTTATTTTTTAGGATCCATGGATGGATACAGTGGATGATGCCTTAAATATAGTCAAGATCGCAATTTTCACAATGCCGCTAGAACCAAAAGAACTCGTGCAACCTGACTCGTTGCGACAGCTAAGCTGGGCCCTGGAATGTTACAATGTAAAAGTAGAAGGTAACGAAGATGATCCCCGCGACATCAATATACCAGAATCCAAAGGAAGTTGAGAAGTGTGCGGCCGCGAAATAGAAGATGCAGACATCTCAGTGCCATTAAAAATGAAGCAAGTGAATATTGTAACAGAGGAGGAACTAAAGTATGCTACACTTGGAGATTACTGGGACGACGCTACAGTGGAAAAGGTCATTGAGCTGCTTCGGGAGTATAAAGACCTCTTCCCTACCAAGATTACGGAGCTGAAAGGGATTCGAGGTGAAATAGGAATGATGAAGATAACTTTGAAGCCTAATGCGAAACTAGTAAAGAAGCGACCTTACCGATTGAATCCAAAATATAAAGCAAAAGTACGAGAAGAACTAGACAAAATGCTGGCAGCCAGGATCATTGAACTAGTCGAAGAGTCTGATTGGGTAAGCCTAATGGTGGTTCAGGAGAAGAAATAGAAGGGTGAGATCCGCATCTGCATGGATCTACGGAAACTCAATTATTCTTGTGTTAACGATCCATTTCCCACACCTTTTACTGATGAAATATTAGAAAATGTGGGTGGGCAAGAAGCGTATTCCTTTACGGATGGGTTCTCTAGATACCATCATATCAAGATCGCGCTGGAGGATCGAAACAAGACAATGTTTGCTAAGGAATGGGGTTTCTTTCAGTATATGGTGATGCCATTAGGGGTGAAGAACGCGCCGACAATATTTTCTCGCATTGTGGTAGCTGCATTCAATGAATTTATACATAAATTCTTGGAAGTCTATCTTGACAATTGGACCATCTTTGGCCTAGTTAAGAAACATACTGAGAGCTTACGATTAATGTTAGATACCTGTCGTTGACCCCAGTTTGCGCTCAATCTAAAGAAGTGTGCATTCCTTGTTCCTTTCAAGAACTTGCTGGGTCACGTAGTTTGTAGGCAAGGCCTGATGGTGGATCTGGCAAAGATCATTGTCATATTAGGTCTACAAGCATCGCACAGTGTCAAATAGCTCCATGCTACGTTGGGACAGATGGAGTACTATCGGAAGTTCAAAAAAGGTTACGCGTAGATCACGGCTCCAATGGAACAATTGTTAAAAAAGGATGCCACGTATTGTTGGAACGACGAATGTAACAAAAGCCTGGAATTGCTGAAGGAAAAGATGGCATCTTCCCCTATCTTGATCTTTCCAAAATGGGATGTGGAGTTCCACGTGCAGGTCAACGCGTCATGTATTGCGTTAGGAGTAGTAATTACTCAAGAAGGTGCAGAGGGAGTTGACCACCTGATTGTGTTTGCAAGTCGAAGGTTGTCAAAAGCCAAGAAACATTACTCTACTACTGAGCGAGAGGGATTGGTGATGGTGTACGCACTCGAGAAGTATCGTCATTATTTTCTTGGAGGACATTTTAAGATGCATACTGATCACTCTGCACTAAAATACATAGTGAACAAGCCTGTGTTGGGGGCCGCATCTGTCGATGGTTGTTGTTGTTTCAGGAATATGATTTTGAGGTTGTTGTAAAGCCAAGACATCTAAATGTGGGTCTAGAACACTTATCTTGGATTGAGATGGGCGAGGAACCCATGAATCTAGAAGAAGGTCTCCCGGACGCCCAGTTGTATGCAGTGTGCATTGTAGATGGCCACTTTGAAGATATAATCTATTTTTTGACTACTGGAACTGCGCCACAGGGGTATTCTGTGCAACAAAATAAGGAATTGGTGACACGAGTAGCAGATTTCACTGTGATTGCTGGCCATCTCTACAAGATGGGCCATGATGAGATATTATGCAGATATGTACTAGAGTGTGAGAGAGAACAGATCCTTGCCAAAGCACATGGAGGGGTTGCTAGCGGACATTATGTGGGCCATGCCACAACCCAAAAGTTTCTTCGTGCCGGATTATGGTGGCCCACCTTACATCAAGATTCAAAAGCATACTACCAAGCCTACGATGTATGCCAACGAA
The DNA here is from genome assembly GCA_000404065.3 of Pinus taeda. Lineage (NCBI taxonomy): Eukaryota > Viridiplantae > Streptophyta > Pinopsida > Pinales > Pinaceae > Pinus > Pinus taeda. The sequence continues at coordinate 27,687 of APFE031051834.1, forward strand.
TGGCAAGTCGTCGCGAAGGGATGAAATGGCACTTCACCCATAGGTAACACTACAACCATTTGAGAGATGGGTTATCGACTTCATGGAGCCTATTGAATCGCGAGGGAAGACGGGTGTGCGCTATATTATCACTGCGACCGAATACTTGACCTGATGGGCAGAAGCATAGCCAATTAATGATTGCATAGCCACGACAGTAACAAACTTCTTGTTCGAGAATGTGTTGACCAGGCTTGCATGTCCTAAGATTCTCATGAGTGATCAAGGAACGCATTTTTTGAATGAAACTATCAGCGCGCTCACTGAGGAATTCCAAATATATCACCAACATAGCACGCCATACCATCCGCAAGAAAATGGGACCATTGTGGCATTCAACAAAATTTTGGAAACCACGCTGACTAAGATCTGCAATGTGCAATGAAACAATTGGGACTTATGCATCCCTGCTGTGCTATGGGCGTACCGAACCACGCGCAAAAATTTGATAGGCCAAACACAATTTCGACTAGTCTATGGTAAGGAGGCCATGACGCCTACGGAATATATTATGCCCAGCCTACGGATTGCAGCAGCTGCAGGAATGGAAGATTATGGGGCTTTGTAGGAAAGGCTTGTATAACTTGATGAATTGGACAAAGAACGATTTCTGGTGGGATTTCATCAGCAGGTACAAAAACAGTGCAAGAAAGTGTGGCATGATCACCATATCAAGGTGCGCACATTCAAGAAGGATTACCTCGTATTATTATATGATATTAAGTTTGAAAAATTCCCAGGTAAACTCTGTATGCATTGGTTGGGGCCTTATTTCATTAAAGAAGTAATTGATGTGGGCAGAGTTCAACTGGCTAAGCTCAATGGAGACCCCTTCCCAGGAATAGTGAATGGCAGTCACCTGAAACTCTATACGGGTAGGCCAACCGCCTGACTAACTGGTCCACGGAGAGTCTCACCACTCCTTCTAGTTGAAAGAGAGTGAGGGATGATAAAGAAGTCTGGGGAAAAGATGCATCGGTATCAAGGTACATGTACAATTGGCCAACAATCAGGAGTGTGGTTCTACGGACAGAGCCACGTGGGTGTGCTTCTCTAAGGAATGATGATCATTAATACCACTTTTCATGACAAGATGGCTACATTATGGAAAAAGGGAGTGGGTGGTGGGCAATTAAGAGCCATAGTATGAGCCATATATGAAATGATCGACCACAGATTTCACACAGGAAGGTTACACGAGCTAGAACAGGCGGAAATCCAGGCATTTGAAGTTCGCATGGCTTATAAATCACCATGGGGAATCCACTGGGCAACCTACGATTTCAAAATACAAATGGAGCTATTCATCATCTTTACACCTAGCATGCGCCCGAAGGTAGTAATCTAGCAGAAGAAGGGGCAGGAATCTCTAAGGAGTCTTGTATTGATAGCTGCGGGTATCCCAAAGGCTGTAGCATTGCTAGTAGGGGATGTACAAGAAAAAAAGGGAATGTGAAGTAGAATTGGTCTGGATGTTGTCGCCCTGCCTAGGGGCAGGATGGTGCGTTATAACAGAATAACAGAAGGATGGACAGAGAGTGACCATGGGTGGAGATGTTGTCAATAAGTTACCTCTGATGCTTCTCGATGAGTGGGATCCAGTATACGGTAGCTAGGGTCTTGCAAAAATTGCAACACAGGTTGCAGCGGATGGTGCAAAGAGAAGATATATTGGTCGGTAAGGGCTGCAGTGGTACCAGGAGGTCCTGTATGCAGCTCCTCAGCTCATGCTAAATTTCTCGGAGGGGGTGTTCTATGTTAACCAAGTAGAACAGAATGAGCATCGTCAGTTGCGAGATATGGTAGAAACATTGAAGCTGGAAAAGCATTGTAAGAGACAAAGCAGGAGCACACGGATGATGAGCGCCACTCAATGAAAGGCGAACCATGAAGCCATGGCTGAGCATCTAGCCATGCCAGTAAGTGACTCGGGATGAGTCATGATGATTGTGTTGGGGGACTGTTGGGTAGCGCAAGCCCCACAAAATGAGTATGGGGTGCGAAGTCAGGAATTTTGGGTAATATTAGGGTAAAAGACTTCGCAGAAAGCACGGAGCGTGAACTATAGTAGGTTGAGTCAAAGGGTAGTCTGCCCAAAAATAATGTAAATAAATAGTAATAGAGTTAGCCCGTGGAGGGATCGTGGGCCAAGGGATAGTATAAATAGAGTGGGGCTCTACGAGGGAAAGTAGTTCTTTGAAAAGATGGAATGTAATGGGTCGTTAAAGGCAATTTCTTGAAAGCATCTGTAAGTCTGAGTTGAGGGAGTAGGGTAAAAGGTAGAGGCTCTGCAGCTGTGTGCACAGAGGCCTAGAAAGTCCACAGCTATGTGCATGAATCCCTGCAGCTGAGTGCGTAGGGTGGATCTGGATGTATTGTTGAAGATTGATAATAAAGATAAGTTTCTTCTGAATTCTGTGTTGGTTGCAACTTTAATCTTTTATGATAAATGAACTATTATGATTTATGCATTTCCTATGGTTGAATACATGTGAACTGGATTAATCTTGATGCACGAAGTAACCAAAAGTAATAAATGTTTACTTAAAGACTGTTTTTAATATATCAAATTAGTAATAAGTGATTCAATCTGTAATAAACGTGACAAGGGTATTCTGATCTGCGTGGATCTAGCATAGCGTGAGGCTTTAGAACAATGCACGAGCCCCAAACCACATCCAAGACATCCCTAGGGTGCAGAAACCTGGTTCTAGCACCCTCCCCAACTACCTCGGGTGATACCTCAGTCCGCGCTTCGCGGGCTGTTGTTGAAAGGGCCGACAGCTGTGGAATTTGTTTGGCTAAATAATTCTTCCGAACCTGGGTCAAGCCCATATAAGCCAATAATAATACATTTCGACTTAAAGTACAATTATAAAGACCGAACCTAGTTACATTTTTCAACACTCTCTCTTAACTAGGGAGGTATTCATATAACCAAGGAGGTACATGGAAGATCTCAAACCACATCATCTATGAAGAATTTTAGGCACCACAATTCTATGGACTAGATTCTTAACCAAGGAAATCTATCCTTTGGTCTCTCAACAATTTAAGCACTGTACTGCCATAGACTAGATTCATGACCATGGAAATCTATCAGGGTGGTACTAAGATGGACTCACAGTTTCAGCCTCTCTAAGTACCATAAGGCTTACTTGCTAACCATCAACCCAGGGACCTAGGTGTGTATTCATGGTGAGAGCTTTATCACCCACCCCACTCTCCCTACTTTGGGACCTACACATCAACACAAAGTGACAGTCAGATGTACTCCCACACAATTCTTCACTCAAAAAGCCTCTCCTTGATCCTAGAGATCAAGGACAACAAATCTCTCCTCATAAATTTGATCGGTAACCAGCATGCTATGAAAACCTTTAAGAGTTTTAAGCACAACACCAATCAATAATATACTTTCACATATTCGTAAATAAGCACAAACCTTTGGGGTTTTCCTACAGTAGGCCTATCAACCAAATATTTCCTTTTCAACTTCACATACAAAAACATATCCTTCAAACTTCATTCTCCAATCAAAACTATGCTCTCCCTCTCAACTAGGGAGATTTTCTCTGTCTAGGTTCCCTCTTAATTTGATGGAGTTCTCTTCTATCTGGTCCCCTCTTAACCTAGGGAGGTCATCTTCTTCCTTTTTTTCATTGGAGAACCTTTCATGGCTTCCATCTTTCTTATTAGAGTCATCATCACTATTCATATCATGTTTATCACATCAACCTTTCTTTTGATCATCTTCAACACGTAGAAGATTGTGTACCTGCAAAACTTAGATAGAAAGTACAACCAAAACTATAGAATCATGAAGTTATCCATAACATAAATCTTATATAAAGGAAAGCATTAGAAATAATCAACTAGAGACTGTACTTTAACTTATTTCCTCCGTTGAGTTATAAACCCTAAATCACAACCAAAACTCATCGAGATATCAAACTCATTATATCTACAGTTTCAATATTATTTTAGTGACATGACATGATATTTAATATATCAAATCCTATCTAACAATTTTCTAATTTCATATGCTAGACTTCCTATATGTATTTCATGTAAACCCTATATTTTATGAGCTTGAACAATCAAAGCCAATCACAACATAATCAACATCATGACTAACATCTACTACGATTTGATTTAAACCCTATATTTCCATATAAAATTTATCAATAATCACTATATAGATTAAAACAACATCACCCTGGATTTTTAAACTCGCACAAGGGCTTATATTAAACCCTAAGACTTATGACCATTAATAATTAGGTTAACACACATATCTAGGAATTAATCATCATGCATAGGAAACATCCTAGACATGTATCAACCTAGACCAAGCTAGGGTTTCAACCATATGAACTCATACATATACCTAAAGTTTCATTACTAGGTATTTAAATACATAACAAGGTATTTACTTATAGGCCCAAGCAAACCCTAAATATCTAGGGTTTCAATCATAGAAAAGCAAACGCTACTATACCATAACTTCGAAGGTTTTGGATTTCACTCTATATCATTTCAAAGCTAACAATTTAGGCTTTTCATGATCATACCAAAACCCCAAACATGAAAGCATTAATACATCGCATATACTAGCAATTTCCCAATAACCCTAAGCAAGCTAGGGTTTTCACACATTGTCAACATACCCTTAGGTTATGGTTTTCGAGAGAACTAGTCTAGCATTCTTATAAATATAATTAAGAATATGAGGATGGGTATATTTATCAAGTGATGAATAACAGAGAACAAGAACCATTAGGATTCAAGACAGCGAGACATAATGATGTTAGTAAAGTAATGAAAACTTCAAAAATAAGATGAATGTATTTTTAAGAGAGTTTATAAGGTGTATAATATAAGACATACCTGGAGATGTTCCTTGGTAGACTTGGTAAGGATTCCTTGAGGTGTTATATTTTTATCAAGCCATCATATTTTATATTTTGAGTACATACTTACAATCATAACATGTGATACCAATAATCTGATTTAATTTCTTAAGTTATATCTTCTAGATAATCATGGAGGAGGGAATCTTATGACAAGTTGTTCATTATTTCAAACATCAGTAAGGCCTTTTATTTGACATCCTATATTACATGTAAATCCTAGAGGAAGAGTATTAAGGTTCTAATATGTTATCTAGAGAATACACTCATTATCCTACAGTAGCTATAAACAAGAATGATTGAAAATCAAAAATATTATATACATACTTAACTTGTGATTACATACCTTTGATTTGACACCTTTTTAGACTTGCATGTCCATTTTGACAATACCTACTTGATTTTATTTAAGTTGGTACTTTTTGTTTGTATTCATATCATTGATATATATCTATAGGTATTTGTGCCAAGTTCTATTTCTTTAATGAGTGGAAGACTTCTTTGACCTTATCATTGTAAAATAATTGAGACCTTATTAAGAGCATCAGACTAATGTCACTGTGATACTGAAGTCATTGTGATGGCTCTGAATTGAGGTCACTGTAGTGGCACTAAATTGGAATGGCATGCAAACTATACTACTAAAGTAGCACCAAGTCACCTTGTAATATTACTGAAATTATGGTTATTGTGGAGATATTGAACTGAGATAATACCAAAACTATAGTAGTATCTAACTTATTCTTTTAGTGCCACTGAAACTCTGAAGTGCCTTGTTCAAGCTTCTGTGTATGTGATACGAAGTCCTTACCCTTGTAATAGCATTGAGACACTCTCACAATATTATTGTAATATCATCATTGTTATGCATAAAGACCTTCTTACTGCGTTGAAATCAAACCCTTATCATAGTGAATGCACTGAGGCTATGGTGTAATAGTGGCCTAGAAATGTCGGAGCACTGGGTATACCACTGAGGTCATCTCTATTATATATAACGAAGATATATCTTTGTTGTATCTTTATCGAAATGTATATGCCTTTTAGGAAGTGCTACAACTATGCCTTCACCAAAAATATTAAGACGTGTGCCATTGCCAAAAATGTGAGGATTGTATCATTACCAAACATGCTACGAATCCATTCTCGAAAATATCTGAGCTTATTTTTCCTTCGTACTTGATGTATTTAATATGGTGAATGGACTAGCTCACTGAATTTTTTATTTATCCTTTCAAGATACCTCAAAACATTAGCCCATAATTCTTCTTGGGATCTTGATATTGATCTTCAATGGAAATAGATTCTTTCAATGAGAATACTTTAAAGTGATCTTCAAACTCCCCTTGACAATAGCTCTAATACCATGTTGGAAAAATCCATAGAGATGGCAGTTAAATATTTTTCCTCTTAATGGCATTAACTTGTGATATTTTCCTTATTAGTATTAGATCTCTTAATTATGTTTTCTTATCATCAATATTAATGCCAAGAAACAAATAGGACAGAACACAAGATATAGGAATGGTTTCCTTGGTTTCCTTTAAAACCCATTCCAAAATAAACTATTGGTATATAAAAAATTTAATAGTATAGAATATTGCAAAGCTTATCCTCTTTCGAAAATTATCAGAGTCTAATATTTTTGAGAAAAAATAAAACTTTAATAAATCATAAAGTATCATTTTCCAATAATGTACATAAATATTACCAAGGTTATAAAATATTACCAACATTATAAAATTTTACCAAGGTTGACTTCTTTCAGAAACCAATACATTTGACAATAATGAAAACTTCAATCTATATATTGCAAAGGGGGGGATCGTAAACTTTTTATGGTAAAATTTATAGGTGATTAACAAACTAATTTATCTCGTAACATTTTCTATTAAAAATTACAAAGATTACCACACTAATTTACATTTTGTAGTAAATGTAAACGTTGCAATGATTATCAGACTAATCTACATTTTCTAGTAAAAGTTACAAAGTTTACCGCACTAGTTTATCTCACAAACTAGTAGGTATATCACACATTAACCAAGGTAAATGTAACACACCAATATATACACCCATCAAACTAAAAGCACTATCCACCACCATTGCATTTAATGATACAACGTTCTAATTTAGCACATTGACATGGTAAAAAAAATAGTAATTAAGAGGAGATATATGCTTTTATTTTCTGCAAAAGACTTATAAACTTTGAAACAAGATGTGTGTGGAACACTTAGATAAAATATATACATATAACCTTTAGGAAAACCAACTAATCAAAGGAGGATGCCAAAGAATGTGAATATGAACATCATCTCTTCCAATTAAAATTTACATGACATGGTTTGTTTTTTTTCTTCTACTTTTTTTTTTACTCAGATAGGTAAACTACAAGATTAAATTGCAATCCTTATTCCGTCTTTCTCAACAAAATTAACAAAATAATAATTGGTCTTCAATATATTCTTTCATAAGCAAAAGTGTACAATAAAGAAGAGAACTACAAACTGAAAATAAGAACACTACACTTGTAGGGAGTACAATTAACACTACCAAGTTGTCAGCTCACAACCCATTTAAATGAAGGAATTACTAATTGGAGCCACTATTCACCCGTTAGTTAAAACAAAAACATTATTCAGCCATTAGTTAAAACAAAACAATGATCAGATCTTTTAGAATGACAAGAACTATTTAAAAGGTAAACTAGCTACATCTCTATCCAAGAAAGGTTAATTAAAGAAAAATATAACAAACTAGAAATTTTACCTGATACTTAGTTATCTTTATTCAACAATTTTTCTTTCCAACTCCAACAGACAAGTCAATTTTACCACCCAACTATATCCAAGGGAAACATTTTTCCCTGGAACCTCCTAGCCTTATGAGCTCACAAACAGTACCAAATTCAGCAATAGTACAAATCATTTAGAAAACTAAGGAAGCTATCTTATCTTCCTCTAACACCACTAAGTTTCCATCAACTAGGATACTTTATTGCGATTTTAAATTTAGGAATTTAGTAATCATTTTGGTGGCATCTCCCTACTCTTCATAGTATCCCCCTCTCCATGAGGAAAATTCTTTCAATATTTATAAGCATTGAGTGGAGTGACACCTCACCACCTTCATGCAAAAATTAACTTATTTTTAATTTATTATAATTCATATTATTCAATACCCTCCCTGAGGTGGAAAACTCTCTTTTTTCTTAAATATTTAATTAGTAACTTTAATTATCTAATATTCATTCCCCCACGTGTCCTTTCTAGAATTTATTGATTTTTAAAAGGTAGATAATTAATATTTTAAAATAATTTTTATTCAAATGACACTTTAAAGAGGATAAATTGGAATTAATTCAAGTGAAAGTTTAACTTATATTAATTCACCTAGTTGATGTAATCGCTTAAGTTGTGTTTATTTTCAGTCACATAATAGGTATTCCACACCCCTACGTGCACCTCCCTCGACTTGTTTTGGACTCCATGTTGTTTCCCTGTACCTAGGACTCTACGTCCTTATAGAATCAAGACTCCACACCTTGATCTATTGTAAATATCCAAGACTCCATTGGTTGATCTTTCATAAAGTTATGACTCCAAACCCTAATGTTTTCCATAGATTCTCATCTATTCTTCTTTGAATCTCCATGCTTTTCCTCAAGGTACTGGTTGTGTGCTCGTATGCATTTGATGATCTATTGAAAAGGTCTTGTTTCCTCAGACCTGCATGCATCATAACCTTGTATATTAAACACAACAACTAAAATTCATAATGAATTAATTCAATCACATATTAACCAACTATATACATGACCTCCACGGGCATTTATTATTTGAGCATAACTGTATACATGACCTCCATGACCATTTATTATCTAAGCATCCTTCTCGACAAGTAACTAAGTTCCCTGCCAATTCCTGCTAAATAGATGGTTAAGCATATATAATCATGTAATTTAATAGATCATCAAAAAGATTATGCTTAGTTAACTACTCCACATAGTAGCTTTGTTCATGTGTTGTAATCATAGACCATCTTTCATGTCACGCACCAAAGTCAAAATAGGATGCCAAAAGAGAAACATCTATAATATGTACTTAACCAAAATACACAACCATATATATTATCATAATCATGCAAAAACCATGTGAACCAAACCAAGTTTATAGTGTATAAGAATATACATAAGTCTGACATATATAATCTTTATACACTCCATCAAAATCACCCTCGAGGTGTCATCAAAACTAACTAACTAAGAAGGGACACTATGCTTGAGTTATAGAGTTGATTTTATAACAAGAGGAATGACCTTTCATATATCTGTAACTCTTGAGATACCCTCATGACTGTTCAACTTCTATTATGACCTTTGGAATTTGAACTTATAAATGACTTTTGGACTTCTCTTAAAGAAATATAATTCCATATATCACTAAGTGACTTTTCATATTCCACATATGACTCTTTCACTTGCACACATTACATTTTTTCCTTTTCCTTGAATATACAACATCAAATTCCACATGATGATGTGGCATGACACGTGGACACATATTGACCATTATGATGACACTTTTATAAGTTACAACTTGAAAATTAGGACATGGACTTCATGATGAGGTGGAAATGCCAAGTTTTGTTACTTGTTGCTTAATATTGCATTCTTGACAATAGATCCAATCTATACTTCATCTTGATGAAGGATCCACTTGTTTCTTCACCTTTACCCTCAAAAGGGTCTTTGATTAACATCAAAATCCTCTCAATAATCATGCAATTTCTTCTTTCTATCTCAGTGTACAATCCACTTCATGTCCCTATGATAACTCTCTTTTGTTCCTCCTCTCCATAGATGTTCTTTTATGTTTCCTCCTTGCCATCTGCTTTGAGAAGCACCTTGTCATGCTTGGAAGGTACATATGTCAATGAATATCATTAATAGCAAAGAAAAATTATTCTCAAAACACATATTCTATCAGTAGCTATCTCATGGAATGATTGTCTCATGATAGTTCTATGAGAGAGTCAAAAGAAGGAAGCTTGATTAAGGGGGCATAATGAAACTCATCAATGACTTAGGAAGGCTCCACTATTTGTTTTTACTATGCCATGCACTATGCGTAGGAGCTCTCCTTGGTCTAGCATAGTGAATGAAGATAAAGGGACATGAAATTGTAGTTTGACCAGTCAAGGGTGAGAGGGGACCTCCTTCAACCTTCCTTACTGTGTCATACACTAATGAGGAAGGCATAAATAATATTGAGCATAGAGGGAATTGGAGAAGAGGGAAGATTAAAGCTTCACGATTCATGATTGTTCTATGTGTTAAGAGGAAGAGGAGGCATTGAGGAAAGTGAAATTTGACTCGTCAAAGACAAACAGGAGGCTTCCTTCAACCTTCCCTACTACACCATGAACTCTAGAGGAAGAGGAAATGTTAGGCTTGGGCGCATAGAGCATAGTGCATTGGGTAATGAGGAAGGGTGAAGGCTTCAACCTTCAACACTGCATCATGCACTCAAAGGGACTATGGAAGGTGCAAGGGTGCACAACAAAGGAATGAAGGGGTCAGGATTTAACCTTCCTAATGTGTTAGTGTGCTCAAGAGGAACTAGGAGAGTGCAGGGTGCACAATTGAAGCTTGAAGGCGAAATCATTTGTTGGTTTAAGGTGTGCTCATGCACTGAAGGAGGGCACATTTCTTCAAGTCAAAGGTGTGGGATCAAATGAATGATATATGCTTTGTGATTGCAATATATGCTCGTGCTTCGAGACCATTCCACGCTCTTTTTAAGAGATAGAAGTTACTTGCTTTTCTAAAGTTCCCCTTATTGCTTTGAATTGCACTTCATTGTTCTTAATTATGCTTCACATTCTTGAAGTGTTATTTTGAAGGGAGAGAAGGTCCTTGTCCTTCCAAAGTGTGATTTTTCATTGAGCGAGGAAACAAAAGGCTAGGTATCTTATCCTAGGAAGTATTGATGCATTATGAGAGGGAGGATACCTTAGAAAAGACTTAGTGAACAAGTATGGGAGGAAAAAATATGTCAATGAGGCTCATGAATAATCTATGCTCATCACCTAGTAAGAGAGATACTGCCTTCATAACTTGCACTAGGCTAAAGGACCAATAAGGGCTCCGAAATGGCTAAGTGTGAGACTAATAGAGTAAAAGAGAGAGCTGCATGTAAACAAAAACTAAACATGGATTGAACACATAACCATCAATAACAATTACACCTTGAAACGACAAAAAAATGATGCTTATTTCTAAGTGTGATAGTTGTAATGAAACATTACAACACTTAGAACACAAGTTACGATGAATGTGATGACTATGATGAAGAGTTTTTATAAGCTATAGGAATATGTCTACCATATATTCTAATGATATATAATACCATCTCATGTAGAAGAGTGTTTCAGAACTAACTTTGGTGATACGCAAATGTGTGATGCATGCAAGACTGAAAACAATAAAAATGACCCCTGCAAAAGGAGGGAAACATAACATGACATTTGCAAAATGCAAATGACCTTCAAAGTGACACATCCCACAGTGAAGATAGCATTAAAATGACACTTATTAAAGTGAACATGAGAAGACACTAGAAATGAATGTAAAAGTGACACTTGTGAAAGTGATGGTGCACAAAAGTGATAAATGGGAAAACTAATTCAAATATGTGTAATTACAATATAAGAGAGGGAGACTATCAGTGAAATCTAGTAGAAAATTTGAAAATAGTGACTATGCGATTGAACAATTTAGTCATCGCAGCTTTTCCAAGTGAAATACTACAAACAATGAGCAATCTTAAATTGACCCAACTAAAAATGATTAACATAAATGACTAATTTAGTCCCGGTTTAAAATATATGACTAAATAATAAGTAATAAAACTAAAAATAACTAATGTGAGTGACTAATTTATTTTAGGAACAAAAATACAACTATGCTGACAAGTACTACAATAATACAAATTGGTCATTTATATTAGTCATTGTAATTGTGTAACTTCAACAATCTTAACTTACAAATGATAGCAGATTCAAAGGTTGTTATAAATTGATTGAAATGTTATACTTCCTTAAACACTTCTTTATTTGAATATTGGATGACTAGAGTTATGGATATCAGTAGAATCTTTAGGGTTATATCCTTTGATCACATTCACATGGAATTAAATTTAAAGGCCGACAGATTGTCCCAAATGGGAGTGGGCTTATAGTTGGGTCAAATGCATTTATATGAAGAATATGTGTAAGGAGAATTCTTGGTTAATTAATAGAGGACAAATTTCCTTTAATAATGATAACATTATGAATAATTATAAACATTATAACCATAAATACATATTTCACTCACCTTTAGAACCAAATACATTAAAAAATCTAACCTTAAACCAAGAAGTAGTCATAAATAATACTATAAGACTTCATCACAATATCAAAATACCAAATAGCAGAACAAATTCAAATCCCATTACTCATCGTTTTTTGGAGGTAAGCACCCAAGGGGATTTGAACCAGTGACCTATCACAAGGAGTTCCTTAACAGTGTACCCATTCACCGCCAACCCAAAGCGCCATGGGCTAAATTCAAATCCCAATACTGGTTTCTGATCTTAATTATCAAATTTCAATGACATATGGAGCACATATATGTGTATATATGTATAAATAAAAATTAAAAATATAAACATAGAATAAAAATAAAATAAAAAGTCATCCATAACCACTTTCCAACTTCTAAACTTGCTATCTTGTTCATCCTTAAACACCTTGTAACTTTTAAAATGGTCAAACAAACACATAAAAATATTTATTTTGGTTTACGATGGATTCATATTTACAAGGGCGAGCTTCTTTGCAATGGTTGGAATAGGTGGTTTTTATGGAGGTGAGGGAGTTGCAAAGATGTAACAAAAGTTTATTCTTTGTTCCTTCAAGAAATCATTGTCATTTAATTGTTTGAGGTTCCCTAATTGAATATAAGGCGCACAAGGTACACAGATTATAGGATTTGTTGGGTATATTTCTAATATAAATAGAATCAATTTAGGAGGTAAAAATTCAAATAATCAATAGGCTCCGACAACTGGACGCGTTAAAGATAAATGAGGATTTCTATAGGAAGACTCTATATGACTTTATATGGTGTTATCATTACACTCGTCTCCTCCATTGTGATGGTCATGCTATTCTTCTTAGAGTTTTGTAAGTTTTTCCTTTCTCTTATTTCTTATTTTAGCTTTAATTTGTGTCCCCCCACAATTCATATTCTCTAAGTGTGCTCACCTTTTTTGATCCCAAATTGCAATTTGTAGTGAATGATTTTGTGTGGTGTTAATTAAACCTAATATATGATTCCTTTCATGTATTGAATGTTTAGTAAAGACAAATCATGGTTTTGGACATGGAACACTAATCCATGATACCTTTAGCTTAAATGTCAACATGGAATATATCAACCAGTGGCAATAATTGAAACCCACAAAAGATCGGTAAGACTATTGTAATATAAAAACACATATTCTCATTTTGAGATTTGGAGCTCTTACATGTTCCATGTTCAATATTGGAAAAAACTCCTCACTGAGTGCATGTTTACCTTTACACATAATTAATAAATTCCCTAATATTGGTACATAGAAATGTTTCACAAACTAGGAATTGAACCTAGGACCCACCCTTAGCTTATTGGATATTCTACCACCTAGCAAAATGCTCTTCTAATAATGGGAAATGATGTGTTCAAGTGTGGGTAGATACTCCAACATGATTATCAAGCCAAATAAATCACTTAGACCTATTGATATGAAATTTCTAAGCACAACTACAAAATTAATACCATGTAAAGCCATTGTACACGATGGGGATTGAACCCAACACCAATCCCCAACCAGGGGGCTAATGTAAAACTGAGTTGCATGCTCTTTTGATGATTGTCTATAGTATGTTGATTTTTGGATTAACACTCACAGCATAGCACAAATTTTCCTTTCTGTCATCCTATTAATTCAAATAGAAAGGATTCAACACCCTTTTTCTTACAGGTAAACTAAGTTGATTCTACATTGATCTAAACAAATCGTTGCTTTTTTTACTATCCTAGAGCATGAAATTTTTGTTCAAGAACAAAAATAAAAAACACTATCATTGGAAAATAATTGATTATGTTAGGGATAACAGGACTGAGGCCATATTATGGTCATTTTTACAATATCAATATTCATAACAGTGTGTCCTCCCACCTTGCTTTATTTCCAATATGCTTCAAATTTTTTCATGAAATTGAAACTTAAGGAATTGTTGGTTTTACATATTCCTTTCCTTTAGTTCAGGATGACTTGCTATCCTATCAACCATTAAAAATTCCTCTAGCAGACTTCACCTTAAAGACATCTAGTTATTCTATAATATTTGGAGGATCTCACACCCACTACTTTAGGGGAGGTTGGGAGAATTGAAATAATTGGCTATTACAAACTTTTCTACATTATTCAACATGATGAAAAAAGGTTCTTGATCCATGAAAATTGCATATCATTTGTCAACATTTATTTCATTCATTACTTCCTTAAGTAATGATCCCATATATGAGTTACAATGTTAAAGTTTCTCAAACTTGTCTATTTTCCTATAGTTTGAAACTTTTGTTTAAGCACACAAAGAAAAACACCATTGTTAAAAATAATTTTATTTTGTTGGGACTGTCAGGGCTAAGGGCATATTCTGGCCTTTTCTTCAAGATGAGTCTTCAAAGTAGTTCGCCAACTCCACCCACTCCTCACTCCCTTCTTAATTCCGAAAATTTTTCGAGCTTTCCATGAAATTGAAACATGTGGTACTTGTGTGTTGGCTTGAATATTCCTTCCTTTTAGTTCATCTGGATGGCTTGATATCCTATCAACCTTGAAAACATCCTCTAGTAGGCTTCACCTTCAGGACATACAACTATTTAATAGCACATGGAGGATCTTACACATACTACTTTTAACGAAGGGGGTAGAGAACTGATAGGTAGAGAACGGAGGGGGTAGAGAACTATCTTCAGTATTGGCCGCCAATGCCGCATAAGTTTCCCAGTGATATTCCTAAGCTCGAAGGTAAGCCAGGAGAGGACCCGTCGAACCATGTGATGACTTATCACCTCTGGTGTCTGTCTAATTCCATTTCAGATGATTCAATTCGTTTACGACTTTTCCAGCGCACTCTAATTGGTCTTGCAGCCAAGTGGTAGATCGAGTTACCGTGAGCCAATTTTTATAACTTTAGTCAGTTAGCTACTTCGTTTTTAACTCATTTTCAGTTGCCAGTCAGATATGAAAATGGAACGGAATTATTAACTTCGTTAAAGAAGTCAACGTCCACTTACATTTTAGATCATATCCATGAATGGAGACGTCGATGGTGTTTAGTGAAAGTTTTTATCCCGGATGAGATCTTAGCTGAATGGTTTGTAAAATCTTTACTGCCCAAGATCACTGAGGATGTATCTAAGGCCGGAGTCGTTACTGAGGAGCAAGTAATTGCTGAAGCATAGTACCTTGACTTAGTTTATACTCACTCGGGTATGCTACACGAGAAAATCCCTGATCTACCCAAACAAAATCAAATCGTTGTTGCTCCTTCAGAGTCTCATGCCGCTGATGGTATGATTGGTACGGTTAATACCAAAAGTAAGAAGAAGTCTTCCAAGAATTCTTCTCCTATCACAACCTTGCCAGATTCCCCGACATGAGATTCTTCCGCGGAACTTTCCGCCGATATTCATGTTGTAGAGTCATCTACAGCTAAATCAAAAACCGGTGGTAAGAAGAAAGGGAAGAAGAAGAATAAAACAGATAAGAATTCGAAAGAGAAACTACAAAAAGTGGAATCAACTGATGAAAAACGCAAACCTTTGTGATGAAGAACATTTTACAAGAGACTGCCCTCATCGTGCAGAGGTTGTGAAAATTGTCAAAGATTCCCAAACTCCTGTTGTTTTGAAGGATCCTTTTCCAAGTCAAGACAGTAAGATGATAGGTTCATCCTCCAGTGCCAATGAACAACCCATATTGATGATGTCCCATGTTAGGATTGCAACTCGATCGCAAGATTATGGCAGTAAATGTCCTGTTGATGGTAAAGAAGCAGAAGCTTCTCATTCGAATCCATCAACCTCAGCTCCCAGTTCCGATCCACTACAGATCAAGAAACCTAATCCAGACTTAGTAATCAAACTTCCCACAAAGGGTGTACTTCGAAAGTCTGCTTTCAATCCACATGCGAGAGCGGCTCAAAACTACAACATTGTTGAGGATTTAGTTGTTTCACCCTCAGCAATGTTGGCTTTAGAAGTGCTGAAATCATGCCCAGCACAGTGTAAATTACTTTTGTCGGCTATAGGAGTTGTTGACGTTCACGACCCGAACCTTATAATCTTCGATCTAGAATATAGTGCACCGCGCTTACCTCATCAGATGGCTGTCCAGATTCCAATGATAGTCAAAAACAGACCTGTTCATAGGACTGTGATTGATGAGGGAGCTTCCATGTGTATTATGTCGATACAGTGTTGGAGATCGCGTAGTTATCCTTCACTAAATCAATCCCCGACAATTTTAAAGGCCTTTGATGGCCGTGGGTTTCATCCTTTTGGCATTCTACAAGATCTACCTATAGGGGTTGAAGGTAAAACTGTTATGTACCTAGGGGGGGTAATATGGGGTACCGAGAGAGGTACCCAAGGTAATAATATAATAATGGGATGGGGCATAGTAATAAATAAGGTGGTTAACCCATGTCATGTAAGGGACCACAAGTAGTTAATAATAATGTAATGGGCCCATGGTATTAGTTGATGGTATGAGTAAACCATGGTATTGATGCATGGTATTGTACGTATGAGGCCTATATAGAGGCTAGAGACTCCACATGGAGAGATATGAAGAGAAATATTCTTGTATGAATAGGCATATGGCTTGAGGAGTGTTATCCTTCCTTAAGGAGTGAATGTATGGTGTTGCCGTACCTTAAGGGTTTGATAATAAAGAAGCATTTATATCTATTTCTGGGTTTATTTGCATTATCTTATATGTTCTGATCAGATCTATAATATCTTTGGGTTAGATATACAACAAGTGGTATCAGAGCTACAACAAGTGGTATCAAAGCACTTTCTTGGGCACAAAAGTGGAATTTTTTTTTTCATTTTTGCAGGGTTTCAAGGGCAGCGAGTTTTCAGATCAGATCTGTAAGTTTTGGTTCAAGATCTGAAAAATATAATTTCAGATATGTATTCCTTGTGAAAAAATAGCCGATTAAAAAAAAAAAATCGGTCAAATCAGAGTCCGGATGAAGGAGATATTGCTGATCTAAAAATCAGTAGGGTTGGAGACAATTTTTCGTGGCAGCGAATTTACGGCATAGATCTAGACGTCCTGGTGCACGATCTACAAGATCTAATTGCAGATCTGGAATCTTTGTGAAAAAAAACCCAATTTCAAAAAAAACATCAGGCAAATCAGAGTCTGGATGAGGGAGATATCGCTGATTTAAAATGAGCTCTTTTTGCAGAAATTTTGGGTGACGGCAGGAGAGTAGCAGCGCATATCTGGAATTCTAGTGCATGGATTAGGATTTCTCTCACATGAGCAGATGCAGAATGATTGTTCCATTTCTAAAAACAGGTCATAATAAGGATTCTGAGCAATATTGACGGATTTGTGACCATTTCAATTTTTCACCAATATTGTTGTGATGGCAAACCTAGATCAGAATTCGAGGGAGTTGTATAAATTTGACAGTTCTCACCCGTCCGCATGGCTAGCACAAATGGACTAGTATTTCAAATTGAATCATCTCCAAGATTATTGGACTAAGCTGAGAGTGGGGACCATGTACTTGGACAATGAATGATGGCAATGGGCGGAATGGCATCAACGTCGCAATGGACCTTTTGCGAGTTGGGCCCAATTTGCCAAAGCTCTTATAGAGCGCTTTGACCGTAAATCAAATCTTGTGGATAAGCACACACAGACAGACGCACAGCCTAGCAAAGCTGTAATTTTTACAGGAAAGAAGGAAACCAAGGAACCAAAGGGGTTATTTTTGGTTGGTATCTCGGTATTGCAGGTTCATGGATTGATTCAGAAGGAGAAAATCATCGTGTCTATCAATCCGAGTTGCAAACAAAATCTTATAAATGTCAACTTGGCAAAGAAATTGCAAGTCCCAGCAAAACTAATTGAACATACACAGGTTGATAATGAGGATGTTCAAGTGTACAAGGATTTGAAGATTTCTATGGATAAATATGTGTTGCATGGTGATTTTTATGCCTCAGAGATGGATCATATGGATGTTTGTTTTTCGGTATATCCATGGATGGAATCCATGGGTACTATCAATATTAATGTACAGAAGAAATTCCTGAAGCTATGGTATAAAAAGAAGAAAATTACATTACAGGATATTTCCATCCATAAACAGGTAGAGCACATAGAGGCTGAAGCAGAAGATGTTCAAGGGACGGACATATCATATGATGAGCCTTTGATGATTGACAATCAAGCAAAAATAGAGGATGCAGAAGGAAAGGTTACAGGTGATGATACATCAGAGGATGGCTCAGTCGCTGAAGTTATATTGAAAAAGAAGACACCACAATAGGCCCTACAACAGGGTGAAGTCAAGCAAAAGCCATCGTGGGTTAAAACTTCAACATATCATCACCCACATCACCCCACAAGACAACCGTCAAGATGGCAACCAAAGAGTCACATGACGGATACAAAGGAGAGACGATCCACCTACTACACCTCAACACAGAAGAACTGCCACGGTCAACTTCCATCTCAAGCGAGCGAGGCACCAGCGAGATCGAGGGTTCACCTTTCTCTTGGATGGCTAGATGCACGTGCTTGGTATCAATGGACTACTCTTTTGAGTAGATCTTATTATTTGTTGTCTTCTCATGTTTCGGGGACGAAACATGCTAAGCGGGGTGGAATGTTATGTACCTAGGGGGGGTAATATGGGGTACCGAGAGAGGTACCCAAGGTAATAATATAATAATGGGATGGGCCATAGTAATAAATAAGGTGGTTAACCCATGTCATGTAAGGGACCACAAGTAGTTAATAATAATCTAATGGGCCCATGGTATTAGTTGATGGTATGAGTAAACCATGGTATTGATGCATGGTATTGTATGTATGAGGGCTATATAGAGGCTAGAGACTCCACATGGAGAGATATGAAGAGAAATATTCTTGTATGAACAGGCATATGGCTTGTGGAATGTTCTCCTTCCTTAAGGAGTGAATGTATGGTGTTGCCCTACCTTAAGGGTTTGATAATAAAGAAGAATTTATATCTATTTCTGGGTTTATTTGCATTATCTTATATGTTCTTATCAGATCTATAATATCTTTGGGTTAGATATACAACAAGTGGTATCAGAGCTAGAACAAATTGTATCAGAATCTAACCCAAGGAATATAGCTCTGATACCACTTGTTGTAGATCTAACCCAGAAATATATGATAATAACAGAAATAACCCAAGAATAACAAGATAGAAATAGATAGAATTTCTTTTTTATTATCAAACCCTTAAGGTAGGGCAACACCATACATTCACTCCTTAAGGAAGGAGAACACTCCACAAGCCATATGCTTGTTCATACAAGAATACTTCTCTTCATGTCCTCTCCATGTGGAGTCTCTAGCCTAGCCTCTATATAGGCCTCATACATAACAATACCATGTATCATTACCATGGTTTCCTCATACCATCAACTAATACCATGGGCCTCTTACATTATTATTAACTACTTGTGGTCCCTTACATGACATGGGTTAACCACCTTATTTATTACTATGGCCCATCCCATTATTACCTTGGGTACCTCCCTCAGTACCCCATATTACCCCCCCTAGGTATATAACAAAAACCGTTAATCTAGATGTGGAGGTGGTTGATGCCCCTCTAGATTACAACCTTCTCTTGGGTCGTATTTGGTCTTACACTATGATAGTTGTTTTTTCATCAGTATTTCGGCTTATAAAGTTCCCTCATAATGGAAAGATCGTAACCTTAGACCAGCTGTCTTACTTTTCATCCGACCTAGCCTCTGCTGAGAGCATTCAACATTTTGGTAAAACGACGATCCCATATAAGGATGTTGGAGTAGGACTAGTTAAATATTCTGGTTTACTAGGCACTTTGCCTTTTCCTCCTATCAACGCATCATCTTCTATTGCAACCATTCATATGATTTCATCAGAAACCATTGTTAATGATGACCCTTGGATCATACCTTCTAAATCTGAGATAGACTCATTCTGTATTCTTATGCCTTTGAGTCCGTATGAACTTGCGTATCAGACCGCGCAGTCATTTTCCGACACAACATCAACCCAAATCGACCTAATGAAGGTGGTCCATGAGGAATAAATTTCGACATCAAACTCGGATTCAATAACGTTTTCTGAGCTTGTTCAAACTGATGAGCAAATTCGTGAAATCCTATGCGTCGATGAGTTACCATGGGAAGGTCTTCATCACAGATCTTCGTTTTTACCCGAGAGCGATAATTTTGAAAATGATTTTTCATCAATTTTTACGACTGAATATGTTAAGGACGCTCAGAATCCAATGAAACATCCCGATTCTGAGTTAAACTTGGGAAATATTTCTCAAACTATTCCCCTTGACATTTCAGTTAAGCCTGGAATTATTGAAAATGTTAATATAGGTGCCTCTTGTACAGAAGATGAAATTCAAACATATAAGGCCCTATTTCAAGAATTCCACGACGTGTTTGCCTGGTCATATGAGGAAATGTCAGGAATTGACCCCAAAATTGTAGTTCATGAAATCAAAACTTACCTGGATGCTAAACACGTCCGACAACGTTTGCGTCAGATTCACCCAAGAAAAGCTACTATGATTAAAGCAGAAGTTGAAAAATTACTCAAAGCATGTTTCATTTATCCGATCCCGTTAATGGATTGGGTATCGAATATTGTTCCTGTTAACAAAAAACAAGGGACAATAAGAATATGCATCGACTATAGGGACATTAATCGATCCTGTCCAAAGGAAAATTACCCCACTCCCTATATCGATCAAATCATTGATGATTGTGCCGACAGCGAAATTTTCTCCTTCATGGATGATTTTTCTGGATACAATCAAATCAATATTCTACCTGCTGATCAACCAAAAACGACATTCATTTGTCCATGGGGGACATTTTCTTATTGCAAATTACCTTTTGGGATTAAGAACGCCGTGGCAACTTTTCAACGGGCCATGTCTTATGCTTTTCATGATATCAAGCACATTGTGCAACCCTATCTCAATGAGTTGCCAACTCATTCATTACATTGAGCTGATCATCTCGTCCATTTAAGAGCAATCTTTATGAGGTGTAGGCATTATCGGATTACGTTGAACCCCCACAACTGTGTTTTCTGTATTGAAACGGGTCGGTTACTGGGGTTTGTTGTTTCGAAAGTTGACATTCGCGTCAATCCCTCAAAGGTTGAAGCCATTATCAAAATTTCCTCCTCCTTCGAGTCTTTGACAACTCCAGAGTTTACAAGGGAAAGCAAACTTTTTACGTCGATTTATCCCTAACTACGCTGAGATCACAAAGGGTTTTACCCGGTTGTTGAAGCAGAATACTTCATTCTTTTGGGATGCGATAGCTGAGAAATCTTTTGATGCGCTAAAACACGCATTGACCCATGTGCCATTGTTGCATCCTCCCAACTACAACCAGGATTACTTCTTGTATCTCGCTGCCTCCCATTCCACCATTGAGATGGTGTTAGTTCAGGAAGATGAATTTGGTACTGAACATGTGATATATTACCGTAGTCGCACGCTAAATCCAACTGAGCTAAAATACTCACATGTGGAGAAATTGGCATTGGCAGTTGTTCAAGCTGTTCAACGTTTTCGTCATTACATTTTACTACATAAGACTACAGTTATTTCTGATTACAACCCTATGATATATATTTTGACCAAGCAATTGCTGGGGGGAAAGTACTCCAAATGGATTGTCGTCCTGCAGGAGTTCGACTTGGAGTTTGGAAAGTCTAAGTCAAACAAATCTTTACTTTTTGCAGAATTAATGTGTGACTTCCCGCGTGCTGACATTGAAACTGTGGTGGAGGAGCCCATTGCGGATGAATTCTTGTTTCTAATTAGCACTTTAGATCCATGGTATGGGGATATCATTGTTTATCTCCAAACCCAATCCTTTCGGCCAGATATTTCATGATCAGAACATCGAAAAATACGATTCCAGTCCCAACAATTCAAAATTATTGGAGATACTATTTATCGTCGTGGGGCGGACTCTGTTTTTCGACGTTTTTTGACTCATGAGGAAGACGAAAGGGTCCTAAATGACTGTCACTCTGGAGCGTATGGCGGTCATATGTCTGGGTATGCCACAACCCAAAAGATATTGCGCGCTGGCTATTTTTGGTCGTCTATGTTTAAAGATTGTATTATTGTGGTCCGAAAATTCCACAACTGCCAAATTTTTGATCGAAAGATGCATGCTCCACCTACTCCTCTCCACCCTATCATTGCCGTTGGTCCTTTTTCCAAATGGGGTATCGATTTTATTACATGTAACCCTCACTCGGATGGGGGGCATACGTATATTATCCTTGCGGTAGATTATTTTACCAAGTGGGCCGAGGCGATGCCTACATTTAAGGCAGACGGAAAAACAACTATGATTTTCATATTCAATCATATAATTGCTAGGTTTGGTGTTCCACAAGCGATTATCACTGATCATGGGCATCATTTTCGAAACGTTATGATGACTAAACTTACAGGCCAGCTTGGCTTGCGTCACGACAGTTCAACTCCTTATTATCCACAAGCTAACGGCCTGGTTGAAGCCATCAACAAAGTTCTAGTCATCATGATCCGACGAATCATTGGGATTCATCGTTTGAATTGGCACAACATACTATTTTCAGCACTGTGGGCGTATCGAACCTTAGTTAAAATGTCAACAGGGTTCACTCCTTTCCAACTAGTTTATGGTTTGGAAGTTGTGTTACCTATTGAGTGCGAAATCCCGTCATTGCGAATGGCCATCGAGTTACTTCCAGCCACTTCCAAAGAGGAAAGACATTTGTTATACTTGGCTCAGCTAGATGAGAATCGACGCAACGTTGCATTAGTGATGGAATCTCATGCAGAACATATTAAATCTCAGTATGATCAAAATGTGACCCCTCGAAATTTTTCGAAAGGAGATCTAGTCTTATTGTACGATCAGGCAAATGATTAATTAGGCACTGGAAAATTTGTGCCTATGTGGCATGGTCCCTATGTCATCAAGCGAAAGCTAGTGAAAGGGGCCTATGAATTGGTAGACTTTGACGGGGTCTCTTTAGGTAAACCCAGAAATGGTCTTTACCTGAAGAGGTATTATGCTTAAAATGAGTGTGGATATTTTTTAGTTAGGTTATTTTTTCGTCTAGCTGGTGTGTTTTAGATTAAAACGTGTGCTTAGCTTAGAGTGAGTTTTTCTTCGTTATTCTCGCTTATCTTGGTTTTACATTTGATGTCGCAGATGTCGACGCCTCTCCAAACATACATTGGTTTCACTGATGGTGCTTGTCGTAGTACATGGAATATTTCTTCCGCAGCTTGGATTATCTATTCGCCCTTTGACAAGTTGGTATCTATGCATGGGGTAAGCCTCGGTCAAACAACAAACAACATTGTAGAGTATAGTGTAGTGATTGAGTTATTATCTGAATCTATTTCATTTGGGATTCAGAGTTTGATAGTGAGATTAGATTTTGAACGTTGTATCACAGCTTAATAGAGTATACGCCATTATAAATCCAGTATTATTGAGATTATTTTTGAGAGTGCGTCTCTTGGAACGTGAATTTGACTATGTTGAATATCAACATATTCCAAGATCTTTAAATACATTAGCAGATGCAGTTGCTTCTCAAATGTTAAATAGACATGTGCAATAACCATACAAGTAAATTTAAAAACATTCCATAACATCTTTAATAAGATAAGTTGGTAATAATGATATCATAAATATAGGAGTGTGTCAAAATAATACATCGTCCTCGATCATAGGTTGAAAAACACCTTATGATCGGCAAAAATGATAAGTACAAAAAGCAAAAATGGCATATGTGACTACAATAGGTGATCATCCCATCACAGATGATGATCTCGATATGAAACCACTGCATGGGCCACCTTACAAATGAACCTCCTAAATGGTCCTGGGACCCCAATCACATAGCGTTGAAGTCGACGAGGAATCTCATCTATGCTCGTCTCTGGAATGTCCCCTGTAAGGCGCTCTAGATGGCTCTCCAACTCGGCCAAAGTCTCTGTTGATTCGTCCAGTGGGGCTGGAGCCGGTGCAACTGGTTGTTTCCTCTCATAAGGTAGGAGAGCGGCTGGTCGCCATGGGCCCACATATGCATTTGAAACTTTTACTATCAATTTTGGGACGATATAAAAGCAAAAAAAAGAAATTAGGAAAATGTTGAAAATGATTTTACCTGCATCATCCCATTGCGCTCCTGGTGGAAGAGCCATGTCTAGGTCCCCACGAAAATCAACCCCAGCATAAGGAAAGTCCTGGGTAGCAAAAACCTAGTTCTCCAACCATTGGAAATACTCAGGTTTGAACCGAACAACCTCGGTCCCCTCATCAGGACGACAGGCCATAACTACAACCCATCCATCAGTTTGGGCTCTCGAGGAAGCTAAGCTCCAACAGTAAGGTGCTGTGGGATCAACATTGGAACCCTCTCTAGACCAAAACTCACAACTATAGCACCATAACGAAAAGTCTTTAGTTGTCCGTTTTTGGTGCTGGTCAGTTGGCCTTTCACATTGGCCAACAGAGCATCGCACGAGTTAAAAATGATTCCCCAAAAGCAATCGACTGCCATCCGTATCTAGGATCTAGAGGCAATGTGTAGCGCTGCACTACCGCAGAGTCTGGTAACCGTAAACGCAATAACCATGAGTTCAAGATGGGATATGGTTTTGATATCTATCCCTTTGTCCCGGTTCTGGACATTGCATAACTTTAGCTGGAGGCTCTCGATGGACTGGCCACCTGCCCTGGCCCCGAATAGAGTTAAGTGTTCACCCCTCCTAGGCAAACCAGTCAAAAAGTATATATCAGCTGGCTCGATTTCGAGCTGGTGCCCACCAATAAAAAAGCATTGGTCCTGTATACTCCACCTATGAACGAGCCACTACAAAAAGTCCACCTAGGTCCTCATGCCAGGTATGGCCCAGAATTTGTATAAGCCACATGCCTTCAATGCATCGATCGAA
Organism: Pinus taeda; assembly: GCA_000404065.3. Classification (NCBI taxonomy): domain Eukaryota; kingdom Viridiplantae; phylum Streptophyta; class Pinopsida; order Pinales; family Pinaceae; genus Pinus; species Pinus taeda. Next base: position 53,018 of record APFE031051834.1, read on the forward strand.
GGTTGATGATTCATCACGGTGAGGTCCACATCCTCGTGCTCCCATTCTCACCAATCAAGCATGATGTTTATCGTACATTCAAGTAAAAAGGTGAATTAGAATGCATAAAATTGATTTCATTGGGTAATTTTTGAGTTAGTTAGGTTTTTACAAACCTTTGCGCGGGGTACACACCCCCTTTTTAGGGACAGTGCGTGAGGTCCACACCTTGCCTTCACAGCAGGTGCGTACCCCCAAATTTTTGCCCATTCCAAAAAAGTCGGGGTACGCGGGTCCCCTGTGGTAAACCTGCGGACCCCCGCACACGGGTTTTGAAACATAAAAACCTCCTAAAAATGAAAATCAAACCCTAAAAAACAATTTCAAATGAATAAAAATGAAGAGTAGGATGATGTGGATTACCTGGAGGAGCCGGCGTTCGATTTCGATGGACACATTTTCCGCAATCTTCACAGGAAGCTTCTGGTCAAAATCCCTTTTTTCTCACCCAAATCTCAAATGGTAAAAATGAATGGTAAAAAGTCCTTTTTATAAAATTTTTGAGTAAATAAATTCCAAATTTGTTTATGTTTCACTTTGGAAAGGTGTTTTTTGTGACATTTTTACCCATTTTTAAATAGGTATGAGTAATTTTTGAGTTTTTGTTCAGGATAATGGATTTTTCAGGCGAAATTGGTCATTTTCAATGAAAAAACCATCAGAGTCACCTTTAATCTCTTTTTTGACTCCTAAAACATGAAAAGGTTGCCGAGTTTTTCTTTTTAAGCTCGTTAAAACAGAACTAAAAAGACGGTCCTCTTACAGCCCTTTTCTGACCGTAAAAACGCAAAACGATTGCCGGGTTTTTATCATTTCAAATTCAATATTGGTCATAAAACAACGTGTCGTTGATCGCGTTTTTACTTTTTCGGATCAGAGACACTAATTACGAAAATTACTCCTTGGTCGTAAAAGATCAAGCGGTTCTCTCAAGTATTATTTTATACTTTTTTGGGTTTGGGAGACACAAATTTACGAAAAAGGTCAACCCTGGAGTCTTCTTAAGTTTTTTCAAACTCTCTAAAATTGAAAAACGCCGAGTTTCTCCTATACTGGACTCGTTAAATTTCAACAGTAAAGTACCTGTTCAATTATAAACAGGAACGGACCACTCCTTCTTAGGGTCTGAATTTAAACTAAGTTGGACTCATCCGAAGGATGAGCTTATAATCAAGAATATGTTATCCTCCTCAAGCTTGTAAAAACTAAAGAGGTACTTGCCAGAAATGGTGGGGGAAAAGAGAGAAAAATGACCCTGTTTGTCATACTTTGTAACCACTCTTGAACACGACACTTTCATTCACCTAGGTTGGGAAATCCTTTGCCTAACAGTTGATCGAACCACATCGAAATTCTTCAGCCGGTTTCTGGGTATTAAATTTTGGTCAATTGTCACCAAATCATCTGCTGTGTCGTCGTGTCTTCAAGAGGTCAGTGCGAATAAGCCATTCATCTGCAAAAATATCTGTCATCCATCTTAACCATCCCTGATTCAGTCCTTGCAACTAAATTTCTTCAGACTTGATCTATGATTTCGTGTTGTGGGATTGCCTACAACGGATTGCTTTCTATCGAATTCAGCTCTTTATCTAGAAAGATGATCTAGAAATCGCCAGTACCTTAGGATCTCCATGCCTCAATGGCAAGTTTCTCACCTTCGACGATAGGTTGCATCATTTACCTTCGATCGAAGGATTCCGTGACATGTTCGACATCGACACATCTAATCACATCTCATGGATTGTACTAAGTACTTTGAGAGCCATTGTCATTATTGGTGGTTTCTCTCACACTTGTTAACAGTTAACATCATTGACTGGTAATCAAGTGGTTTCTACCATCTTCAAATTCGACACATTTCATTCGCATGGATAGAATCGTACTATTTCGAGAAATAGAAATGAAGACCCTGGATCTAGTTTCCACCATCCAGGTTGCAAGGAATTTTGTATTCAATATGTTGTAGACTATTCATAAACAGATGGTTGCATCCATACTATGTCTACATGTGTCTATACTTATGATGTATTACAAGATCGTTCCTATATCAGAGCAGTAGTTAGTTTTCTAGTTAGTTTTGATCTGAGTATGGGAATGCCTACCTCATTGATGATATGATCTCATATATATATTTTTCCCTTGAATGTTTTTACAGGTTCCAACCGGGCTCTCCACAAGATAATCCTCGAAATCATAAAGTACTTCACTCTTCTTAAATGATAAACGAAATCCTCATCTACTACAGACTTCGCACTTTAGGGGGCAATCTGTTACACAAAAATATCATCGCCATGATTATTTGCAGTTAGTATGGGTCTATCATCACTTATACTAGCCTCCTAAGCAAGTCTCAAACCTTATCTCTTCATGTCAAGCTTGCAAATGAGAGAAATACATTGAAAATCAATAAAACTCTGGTTTCACACTTTCTCTCACTTTTTCCTGCAGGCCCGCACCCTTTGTTCATATTACCTGCATATCTACACGCTCTGTCTGTAAATGGGTGGGTGCGTACCCCTGTAAAAGTCAAAAAGGCACAAGTTTATCCTAAAAAACTCACTTTTGGGTTAATTCTAGATGTTTCTAGAAGGATTTTGACGTGGATTGTTCGCTCCAAGGTGGTTTATGCATCCCAAAAGAGAAGGAGCCAATCCCTTGATAGGAGGAGCTATCCCTTTGAAGGAGGGATTTATCCCTCTGAAGAAGGACCTAGTAACTTCCCTCCATTGCACTATAAATTAAGGCATTGGGTCAGTTGTTGGAGAGGTTAGAAGCTGAACATTTTGAGGGTAAATGCTGATGGAATTGGGACTTCCTAGTTAAACTAGAGAGGAGAGATCACATACCTTTTGGTTTCATTGGGAAGTGAGTGAAACTTTTCAAAGTAGAGGAGACTTCTTGTCGGACCTTGGGAGGAGCTTGTACAACATCAAGGCACAGGTTGTAAAGTTCTTCTTCATTTGAATTAATACAATCAGATTCATTTTTCTCAACAAATTGTCTTATGTGGTTTGTTTCATAATCTCCTTGATCATTATGATGAATATGCTTTATGATATTGGCTTTTCAGGTGCTATTTAATTTGTTTGCTTGTTTGTGTTTGCAGAATTACATTTCAAGGAAGCTCATTTGGAGCGAGGGAGCGAGGCTTCCACAAACTTGCATTGGACCCAATGTAGGCCTAAAACACTTGTTTGCCTTTGTTTTTGATTGCATATTTAGAGAACGATAGTTTTTGATTGGCTTGCTTGTCACTAGATACCTTTAGATACTAGGAAGGTCGATCTTGTCTGCAACCTCGACTCATTCCGTGTGACACTTCTACTTCAAAGATCATTAACTCTTTCTTCAGGTCGATGACAACATAGTTTTCATTCGCCCAGTCGATACTCAGAAGTGTTGGGTACGGGTCCTTGTCACCCATTATATCAATCACTTCAAATTTAGTATATGTTTTTATTCCCACTACATCCACCTCTACATCTTCCAACCTTCCAATAGGCAAAATAAAATATTTATTTTCCATCCTCAATTGTATTGGCGAATATTTATGTTGTGGCTTCCCCAACGCCTCCCATGTTTTCTCGGGAAAAATGTTTACATCCAACCCCAGGTCTAGCATCATGTCCTTGATTTGGAATCCTACAACCTAAGGATCGATCTAGAATTCCCTTATGGTTCTCTTTTTATTCTGTCGCACTCTTCTTGTACGTCATTTTGGAAAGTTGGCAAATATTGGTTCTCCTTTCTCTTCATCTTATAGCAATACCACTTTCAAACTTCTACGCAACTCCTTCAACATCTACTCATCATCAATGATCTGCGAAAATAGCTTAAACCATTCTTCTATCAGTTGAGCATTGTCGAGTATGCGTTTTTCCTGTTGCCGGTTTCCCTTTGTCCCAGTCATTCCTTCAAATAATTTAGTTGCTTCCTGATAATACTGTTTTTGCTATGTGGGGTTGTATGATTTTTTTGGGGATGCTACCCAAACAATTGAAGGTGGGTCCACCATACCTCAATCTTCCCCTATCTTCTTTCCTCCTCTTGTAACTATATTTTTGTTAGTTATGGGAAGAGTGTCATTAGTATGAGGATCTGCATTGATCAGATTGGCCCCTCTTTGTCTAGCCCTCTCTTCCCATTTCATAATGACCTCATGGAAATCATCCATGGCATGTGTATTGACCCTGCATTGCGAACACCATGGTCTTCTGGGGAGTAGACATTCTCTAGCGACATGCCCCTCCTGATCACAATTATAGCATCTTATGGGACCTCTACCTCCCGCTCTTCCTCCTCTCATATTTCCTCCTCGTCCTCCCCTGCTAGATTTGTTGACTCTAAATGTAGACCTGTCTAGCCGCTCTACTAAAGTATCTAATGCCCTACACTGGTCAGTGTGATGCATTTTGGATGCACAAAATTCACAATAGTTGTTATTTGGTACATTAGAGTACTTTTATAGTATTGGACAGACCTGTAGTAAATGTCTATAATTCCTACAAATTTCACAGTATTCTTGTGTATTCTATCTTTGGAAAGCTCCTTGCACTCCTACTGCCACAACTCCTTTTTTTGGCGGGGTTCCTAATGCTCCTGCAATTCCCCCTAAATTGTTGATGCCTCTCAACCTTTGGAATTTTGTTGCAACATGTCCTTCCACCATGCAGTGATTACACCATACGTTAGGTCTAGCTCTCTGAACTGGTTGTAGATCTTTTAGTTTTTCTGTTTTGTTGGCAATCTGCTTTTGGAGGCCCATGATTGATGGGTCCTGCAATCCCGCCCCCGATACTCATGCGGGTATCCTGCCATGGCCTCTATACGCGATGCTTGTTCTAAAGCATCTTGGAGAGTCCCAATATTTTATTGTGTCAACGGTGTTCTTGTAAGGGGTAAGAGTGCATTGATGAACTAGTCTCTCTGATGATTAGGATCTAAGGTGTAGCCCAACTTGGCAATAATATCCATAAATCTCTGCATCAGTTCCCAATCAGTTTCACCTTCCTTCTGCTTAATTTCCCATAGTTCCAATAATCCTTGTTGATCAGTCTGAGGTACTTTGAATTCTTGCATAAAGCCTCTCTTGATATCATCTACTGTGGGATTTTGGTTTTGTTCTACCCATTTTATAAACCAACGTAGAGCTCTCTCCCTCAACGTGGTTTGGAACTCAATTTATTTGACATTATCTGGCATTTGATGCACTCTCCATATAGCTTCGCAAAGGTACCAGTGTTGTTCTACATATTCATTTCCTCTACCAGAAAATTCAGGATATCTAGTGAAAGATCCTATCATGGTTACCCAAGTGTGCACCAGCAAAACAAATCCTTTGTTTCTGGGCTATTGATATCCTTGTAGTCCTAAATACTAAAAATGCTAATTCCACTTCTGTTTACTGTGTTAAAACTTGCCTTATACTTCTCATGCACGTTGTGTACTTGTGTTGCTTTAGCCAACTTAGCATAAAGTTTATCAGGGTTATTGTAAAGCACCACGGGAAGGTTGGGGTGGATACTACCTGTACATCAAGGATTTTGCTACTGAATTCTTGCAGACATTTCATCTTTGAAAAATAATATTCTCTTGACATTACCCATTTCATCTTCCATTTCCTCTTTGCATTTGGTACGAATATTTTCGTCCGGCATCTTTCCCGCAACCTGTAAGGGAGAGTCCCCGTAATTATCTTGGCTTTTGTACCTCCAACCAGAATTCCTATCTTGTCTTACACCTTTCTCCATTCTCTTTCCTTCTTATGAACCCCCTGACACCACTCCTTCTTGGTGGGGTCTTGTTCGTCTCTCTTTTAGCATTTGTACTGCTCTCTCCTACCACTTTTCAGCTAATAGCACTCTCCATTGTGCTCTAATATCTCTAGCCTACCACAATCCTTCTACATCCATTCCTTTAGCAGCATCTACATTCCCTGACCAATAGCGTCCTCCCCTTAGGCCCTTTCCCCAGTACCAGGGTTTTACACTACCATAGTTATTGTAGGTAAAGGTAACAACCCTTGTTCCATCATGAACATCTTAATCCACAACGATACTTCCCTCACCAGATTCCCTCTTAATCCTGACTTAAACACTGCTTCTTCCCTAAAAAAGGACTGATAGTTCTCTATTGTGAACTCAACTATGTATCCCTCTACTATAGTTTGTACCCAAAAATCTACTGCCCTTGTCATATCGATATCCAAGTGTCTAAGTGATGCAAGATCTATGGGAACCAAGTCATGCCAAGCTAGTGTCGTTCCCTCTATTCGACTTTGCACTTTTAGCCTCCTTAACCAATTGTACAAGTCTTCTGGGAACTTACACCAGAAGATCTCATATAGGTCACTCACAACGTCAGAGTATATAATTTCTTTACTTACTTTGGTGATAGGTTGACCCTGATGAATATCTTGTTCTGATATAAACTAGTCTACTCTTTTATCCCACCAATCCTGAATCTCTTTCTTAAATATCCTCGACACCATATTCCAAAAAGATTCTTATAACTTCAGGTCCCAGCAACGGAACCATTTTTTTGCACAAAAATGACATCAGCTAAAGACCCTGGGTTCAGGAACAAAGGGCCAATAATGGTTCGTTGTAGTCTAGGACAATGCCGACATTTTCACCTTACCCCGAGGGATAAGGAGTCTCACCCGAGGCATGTCGCGACCGAAACTAAGAAGGGTTCAATATAGTGTCAGGGATATCTTAACCATTACTCTATATGTGACCCTATGCATATATTTAGACTAACAACATATCAACATGATGACCAATCTAACTTGAGAATAGACTTGAAACACATTAAAAAATTTAGTGGGTCCATGAATCATAACTAAATACACACATCATACCAAGTAACCAGTCTGATTTATCATTTATATTACTCCAACAGAAAGTTCATTACATTATACATTCAGCCTCAACCATAGATAATTTCATAAAATACCAGGCTTATATATCATTGAATATCACAACAAACTTCAACTCTAGGTTGCCAGCTACTGCTCTGGCCTTCAAGTCAGATACTCTAGTAGCTCGCATCCTCCTCGCTACTTGTCCTTAACCAAAACTATTCAACCCTGCTCTCCTTGTGGTATCCTCCTTTTGTATGCTCCTTTGTTGTTTGTACTACCATTTCTACTTGGTTTCCTCTCGTCTGCCTTGTGTGCTCAGCTACCCCTACTTTCTGCTGACACCTTGCCGCAATATGCAACTGCTTGTTCCTATTTCCCATACCAGCTGTGTTCTTCGAAACTTGAACATTGTTGTCGCCACCTGTTTTCTCTTCTTCGTATCTTCAAAATATTTCAAAATTCAAAACAAAGGCCCCAACACCTATGTTTCATTGTCTCTTGTAGACATGATCGTTTGATCTCATTGATACCTTGAATTGTTTTTTATGACGAGACATGTGTACATGGTCCTTTGGAGGAAACTCACACTTCATGGATGATGAAATCCCCATGGTGATGGATGTCGGAGCCTTGATGATGAATGTTGGACCATGAGGTGTCTTGGAATTAGGTTAGGCACTCTCCCTCACACATTTGATCATGGACATTGCATGGACGAGATTGATACACCACTTGAATGGGGCATAGATCCCCTTGTTAATCTTGCACCCTTTTGATGATGTGGAGTATTCCTTCAATAAGGGTGGGCATGCTTATGATATCCCACTTATTTTGAGGTGTTTCAACGCATTTTCCATTGATGACATAATCATGATGACCTAAGACATGCATATCATGTGACATCACACTTGATGATGTGGAGAAGTACCTTTTGATGATGTGACATTACACTTGATGGAGAAATGGATGATGAGGAGAGGTAACTTTTGATCATGTATCATGAATTTTAATGAGACATTCCCTTTTGGTGATCCATTGCACATTTTTGGAGGAGACATGACTCTTTGAGCACTTTTACCCTATTTTATAGATGGTGTCACCTTATTGAGCCCATTACACACATGTTTTTTTATTTATGGAGCATTTATGATGGATTATTTCATTTTTTAGAATTGTATCTTTGTCTTAGAGGAATTGTTTGGGGGTTGAATTGAGACCTATCCACCATATGTCATGGATTATTGTCATTTTAGGGGATTTTAGTGAATTATTTCCCTAATTGAGGAAAATGCTTTCATTATCCTAATATAAATATGATATTTCTCTACTCACTTGTGATGATTTCACATTGGAGAGATATCACTTCTCTTAACTTTTCTTTTCACCCTAACTTACTATGGAGCATTAGTTGAGTGAATTTTATCTTAGGAGAGTTTATCGTGTGGATGGTTCTCTTTCATGGATGATTGTCGATGGAATTTGATGATACATGCTACTCAATGTGAGTTATCTTTCCTTGACATTTTTATTGTTTATAGATAATGGTTATTAAATATTCACCGTGGTTATCTTGTTATTTTTATCTCTTAATTCCATTTCAACAAGGTTTTCATCAACGTCTTTTGAGGTGACATGGGTTTAAATCCCTCCTTTATTTGTCCAAAAAAATAGAAGGATGCTAGGGTTAGAGGATTAAGAGACAAATTTTAGTCTCCGTTAGTTTCTTTGAAACCACTTACATCTCTTTTCTTCCAAGGATTTATTACTCTTAGGCTCCATTAGCCCTAGATTGAGAACGACATTAGCCTTATTTATTGTGTGAATCATTTAACTCTATAAATTTTTCTTCTTTTAGTCCTCGAGTAAATTAGGGTATAATTACAACAAAGTAATATTTCTAGCATTTATTTTCTTAGATTTTATTGTCCTAGGATTAGGGTTTGATTGAAATATATTTAAACAATAACAATGTCATTTTATGTGCATTTTCTAACCCTAACTTAGGGTTGACTTCTAGGGTTTAAGTGTTGTATATTCCTTTTAAACCACATAAAATCATCGTAATTATTATCTTTTTTATTGTTATTCTTAGCCCTTATTTTTATCTTTGTTATCATAGTTTCAGGGTTAAATGTAATGTTGGTATAAACTATTCTATTGCTACATTTTTTTTATTGTTCAAGCTAGTTTATTACAAACAAGTGTAATTTATTGATTGTGTGTGTTGGGGGAACTATTTTGAGCCTCTAGTGGTTGAACTAAACCTTTAGAAGAGCCATAGGAACCTTTAAATTCAAATCTAAATTTTTCTCATAAATCCATGCTAAACCCTAATTGTCTAAACCTTTCTCCTTAGTGGTAAATAATTGTATAACCATTAGGGGGAAATTAGCTTAACTTGATTGGGTTATTTGATCTCTAAGATATATTATAGAAATGTCCCTTTTTCTGGATTTTTTGCACCAGTAAAACGAGGGGAGTAGCTGCTAAGGTGATAGTAGTGACACTCCCATTATTACACATTGTCCAACCCACCCAGTGAGGCTTTGTACTAAGGTGCTAGATTTTATTGTAATAAGACCCATGTTGTTAAATGATGAGTCCATATATACAAAACAACAAGAAACTCATGGTGAATATCCCTAATCAATGTGTGGTGGTAAATATTGTGTATATAATGGTGTGCATCAAGACTGATATTGTTCATACTATCACAATGGTAACCCAATTCTCAAGTAATTCCATATTGTAATATTGGGTCACAATTGAGATGAATCTTAAGTATTTGGGCCTTATGAATTTTGATATCACATTTATAGATATTCATGGGATGCATAAAAATGTATCAAATATTTTGATGTGAATTGGTTAAGTGATTTATATGAGCACAAAGCAACATTAAGTTATTTATTCAATGACATTATCTCATCATCAAGCAAGAAGAACCTGTTGTAACTACTTCGAGTGTAGAATCAACAAATCAAATACTCTATTTTCAATGGAAAAGTTGGTGTTATTAAGGAAGTTCGCTAGGGAATGGTAGAATAAATCAATAAAATCCTATTAATAGGTAGGATGTGACAATCAAAGTTGCAACACAATAATTGAGAATCCTAAGTTTGTAACATATTAAGTATATGACACATTACATGGACCTACCACTCTATTTAAAGAAAATCTTGAAGAATGCACCCTACTAATTAGTAGAATATACAAAAATATTAATAAACTCAGTAAAAGTACATTACTAAATCCCAAAAGGAGAAAATTTTATTTTAAATGTTGTTTATGAATGATTGAATCATTAGTTTTAATAACCCATTGTGTTCATAATTGTAAAGTGCTAAGCCATATATAAGCCCCATGTTAATCCAAAAAAATCCTTATTAAGCCATAGATATTGAGCAATTACATTTTTATTGTTATATTGTTATGTAGGCTAGAACCTATCATGGTACCATTTTATTATAATTGTATAATTTGTCTCCTATGTTAAGAAAAATACTAAGAGGGGGGAGGGAGTGAATCAATATTTTAAACTCACTTTAACTTTCATTTCATATTATGATTTATGTATGCTATTGTCATTCATGAAACCCATTTATGTATGTGACTATGGTAAATGCAAACTGCGTATATCCAAATAACTAATTTATCATTTATGTCATTAATTGTTCAATGCATCATTACTTCATTATTCATTCATTAAGAAGAAACAATGAGTAGTAAAGAGTAGATAGATCATCAACACACAAGTAAAATATCGACAAACACGAACACTGGGATTTTAGTTGGAAAACCAAATGTTGGAGAAAACCATTGTTGCCATCATCTATGTCTTCTTCTTTTATTATTAAGAAAACTTCTTACAATCTTGTACTAGTGCAGACTCTTACCAACATGCAGGCACCCACCTGCAGAAGTCTACAACCTTCTCTCACTCTCCAACACCCACTAGAAGGGAGCTCCAACCCCCTGATCTTGTTTACTGAACCTATGGAATGGATAACCTACCCCATGAATAAATTTACCAGCTACCACTGGAAGGAATCTTCGACTCCCTCACTTAAGGTTCCAACCCTCAGCACCTCTTATGGACCAAGTTTCATAATATTTCATATTGGATCCACCTGGATCAAAATATCAAACCTGTAGCCCACTTTTCATCATATTTTCATATTGGACCCACACCCATCATGAATCTCAATACGAAACTGAATATTGATTCTGAAAGACAATCACTAAACCAACTAAATCATGTAACATTAGCCAACTAATCACTGAATCTCAGTCAACCATTGCAACTAGATCAAACCATTCCATATCAAATATAAACCATCAAAACATACCAACGCACAAACATTCATCAATATATATTATTAATCATCATAGAAACATAATGTTGTTCCTCAAAACCCAGATCAAACATACATTAAAATTTATACACTATTGTTCTGAAGCACACACATGTATATACACGCTTCCACTATATAGGACTTGTGTGTATATATCTCAAATGATCATGCATCACTGCAACACTGAAGTAACCATTGAACCATACATGAACCAATCATAAGTCACTGAAGCAATCAAAAATAGATCATGGAATCATACCCAGTCATAATTTAATACCATTAAAACTTATCAATACAACCAAGTCATCTCAATCCACACTGTTAGACATAAATCATTTTTGAACCTCAGAATTTAATACCCTCTCCTTGACATTTTTTCTCACCTTTTTCCCTCACTTTCTCATAAGATTACAGACCCAGTCAATGATAATTTCTAGGTTTTGTCTTAAGGAAAGCATTTAAATTATCTCCATACTATATTTTCATGTTCTTGCTATTTGAATAGATTTTTGCAAATTAGCTATAGAACACAGCCTATTCTACAGCTAACTGTGGATTCCATAGCTACTCTCATGGTTTGGCAGGTTTCAAGTGTCAAATGAAGAATTGGGCCACATGGGCATTTCTAGAATCATCTCCACATGGATTCTATCCTATTCACTTGGTCCATATCGATGGAAAAGCAAGCCTAAGGTCATGGTCAAAGATGGAGTCAAAGTACATTATCCGAAAGTAGTAGGACTCTTGATTTGCTATTTTGTAACTAATCAAGAGTCTAAAAGTTCTGTCACAAATCTAATTCGAATTAGCCACCTATAGCTAATCAAAAGTTTAAATAATCCTATTGCAATTCGAATTAGCCACCTATAGCTAATCAAAAGTTTAAATAATCCTATTGCAATTCGAATTAGCCACCTATAGCAAGTTTATCTCATAAATAGTCACGTTAAATTTAATTCGAATTAGCCACCTGTAGCAAGTTTATCTCATAAATAGTCATGTTAAATTTAATTCGAATTAGCCACATGTAGCAAGTTTATCTCATAAACAGTTATGTTATTTTACTTTAAATATCAATTGCATGGAACCGAGACAAGGGAAGAAGTTAGAAGGAATTACGTGTTAAGTTCAGGATGTTTGCTAATACTATTGGAAATACTGAGAGGGGGGGTGAATCAGTATTCCTTTTCAATTGTTATTTTTGTCAATTAAATCATTTATATTTAGAACACAAAATGAAAAATAGGAATAAATGATTTTATTAATATAATATTTACAATAAATCAAGTACAATGTATATAGGTCTCCAATAGTTGCCAAGCACCAACTTGGACTTTTTGTGAGGCTCCAACCTCTAGGGCACCAACCCTGTCTTGTCAAGGCACCAACCTTGGATTTAGGAGAATGAAATCCAAGGACACTAATCCTTCCAATTCTGAGGCACCAACCCCAAGGGCTCCAACCCTCTGTTATATATTGTCTAGATATGTTTGGTAGTTATTCTCTACTCCCAACATCTTCTTCACTGAATTATGTCTATCTACACCTTCACTGCTACATTAATGACAACCTGTCTTCATACGAAGGAGTCTTCAAAACTCTTCATATTTCCCTAATAGAGTCTGCAAAGTTACCTCATGATGATTTAAAATAGGCATCATGATCTCCAATAATGTTTCCAAGATTTGTTGAAAATTTCCAACAAGATATTTGCGTTAAGCCTCAATGTATGCACAAAAGAAATTCTCTATTTCCAAGCCTCTGTTATTTACTGTTGTGGTAACTGTTTCAAGTGTGACTACTTTTCACTATTCTTGCTATCGCGATCTCTTACTTCCCAGAACCAGACTCACAAACACTTCAATGCTAGTGCTAGTTACTGCTCCCTTCAAACGATGTCAGATGAAACTTTATTTTTCCCCTTCACAGAATTGTTCTTCAAGTTGTGTTATGTACTTGATTAATTCATCATAGGTCCGAGCCTTTCAAAGATTAACCCAATCAATAGAATTGCTTCATCTTTCAGCTTCCCCCTGTCCTACTGGACCTTCGGCTTCCTTCTGTCCTACTAGACCTTCAACTTCCTTCTGTCCTATTGGACCTTCAACTTCCTTCTATCCTGTTGGACCTACGAATTACTTATGCCCTTCTACTTACATCTCTCTCACTCAATCTTCAGCTTCTTTTGTACCTTCATCATTTGCCAGACCTTTGGCTTCTTGACCTTTCAACTTCTTTTTCCGTTCGCTTGACCGTCCGGCTTCCTCTGTTCGTTCAAGTTCACAAGTTGTGAATTGTTACCTTTTCTCTATGATAGATGCCCAATATACGTTACCCATATGGAGGTCCCACATGCCACATCATCAACTTTAATTGCAATCGCAACTTCTGGAGGTCTTCTCATAACATAGTTGATCCCCTACAGCCGACGAAGTGGATGTGATATGATCTTAAGTAGTTGTTAATAAACCCGTCGGGTCCACAACCTTATCGCAATGGACAATTTGCGAGACTTCGATCGGCACATGGATTAAAAAAGGCCTTAACCCCCATAGTTGAACATGATCTAAGGGTTGACTATGAGGTCGATGGCTAGGATTGAGTGCGGGACTTTAGCCACGATCAAGGAAGTCCATACTTTCCTACCCCCGCTCTTCCAATAGCTTCTGCTCCTATGACTTCTCTTCACTCTTCTACTGTTTCGATAGTTTTCTTCTTTACTCCTCTATTATCGTTGTTGTTGTTTGTTCTTTCAATAACACTTACCCTTGGGCATAGGCGATAACTTGCTTCTCTTTCTACGATAACTTTTTTCTTTGATGGCTTTCGATAAACTCTTCATCTTACTCTTTGGCTTCTTGCTCTCGTTGCTTTACTGGATCTACTACATCATTTGTTGTTCAATTGCTGATCAATTGACCTCCTGCGTCATTTGTTGTTCAATTTTTGTTCAATTGGTGTTCAATTGTTGTTCAATTGTTGTTCAATTGTTTTTCAATTGTTTTTCAATTGACCTTCTGTGTCATTTGTTGTTCAATTGACCTCCTGCTATTCAATTGTTGTTCAATTGACCTCCTACATCATTTTCTGTTCAATTGACCTCCTGCTATTCAATTAACCTCCTACGTCATTTGCTGTTCAATTGACCTCCTGCGTCATTTGTTGTTTAATTGACCTCATGTTGTTCAAATGATCTCCTGCGTCATTTATTATTCAATTGACCTCCTGTTGTTTAATTGTTATTCAATTGACCTCCTACGTCATTTGCTATTCAATTGACCTCCTGCATCATTTGCTATTCAATTGACCTCCTGCATCATTCACTGTTCAATTGACCTCCTGCATCATTTGTTGTTCAATTGACCTCCTGTTGTTCAATCCACTTGGGTCCTCCATCTCATCATATCATCATATATCAAAATTTCATCACTATGAGCATTATGATCAATGGGCATCAATGGGAAATCATGTATCAAAGAATTTTCCATCACAAACATTGTTATATTGACATCAATGACATCCCAGATTAGCAATCTCCCCCTTTGTCATTGATGGAAATATTCTTCTTCTTTCCCCCTTTGACACCAATGGAAAGGGAGTGCACAAGGACTCACCCTGTCAAACTGCTCCCCCTGTCAAACTGCTTTTGTTCTTTATGAATAGTGTATTTTTATGGGTATGTTAACCCCCCTATCGTGGTGCTCTTATGTTTACTCAAGATAGAAGGATTGCTGCCTCATCATCAACTAGCACATTATCCCCTCTTCATGTCTTAGAACTTCTTCATAATGCTTTCAACAATGCTTAAAAGATGCTCCATTTCAATGCTTCCAAATAGGCTCCAAATAGCCATACACCAAATGTTCAAGTCCAAGATTTTATGCTTCTGCAATCCGAATTTTATTGTCTTCACAGTCAAAATTAAGGAGACGTTATAGTATGAATTAGGAGAAGATGCCACTAAAATTGTCATTATTGCTATCTTTCTTCAAAATAAGATTCCTTTGTATCTCTGTGCTTCTTCTTAAGTTACTGAGTTATATTTGACTGCACGACATTCTCCTTTCTATAGTCCTTTTGATGAGGCATATTTTCCTTGTGTTCTTGTAAACATCTCTGCAAGTTATCTCCACTAGCATATTTTGATATCTAATCTGTGACTGTCTTTTAAATTCTTTTACTGGTTGACAACTTTTTGCAATGCTTCAATTATGCTAGATTCTTCCAATTGCTCTTGCTTCAAGCTCCATTCCCAGATGTGTTTGTTTGTTTGAAGGTTGCCTCTATTACTGTCCTTTATTTACTTGTTCTCACATTATATCCCTGAGTCAAGACATTCAACTTCTGTAATATCAACAACATAGTTATTTTCCCTATTTCTCTAGCATTAGATTGCCTTCTCTACTTCTCCAATTTCTGCTTAGTGATCAAGTGGAAAAAATCTTCAACAACAGTCCAAAGAATGGTTACAAGATCATGTTATTCAATGTAGTGCTCCTAAGAAATGATATTTATCAAAGGATGATTGTTAATATAGCTCCACAAAGATTTCATAAGGACCCTTTCATGAATAGCTTCTGCAATAATGATCAAGAATCACAAGCTCCCCCTAACTATATGCATGGTCTCTTTTTGGTAGAATCCCATCATCAAACACTCGAAATATCAATAATATATTCATGAAGTCAACAACATGTGTTGTTAGCTGGAGGGTTCAGGAGATTTTCAGATTGTATTTGCTTTCTTCTCCATACTTGTGTAACTTTCTTTTTTGGCATGGTTCTAGCTTGAGAAGGTGTCCAAATCAAGTTACAATTACGTGCCATATGACCAATGTTATGACACTTGAAGAATTCTATGTTGTTCATGAATAAGAATTCATGACTTCTTCTTGCGAAATTGTTTCTCGGAGATTGATGGGGATCATTATAAGCCTACAATATTTTTCCATGTGTCCAAAGTTTGTACAAGAATAACAATAACCAAGAAATAAACTTTGGTACCTGGGAGATGGAGATTTCCTTGATGTACTTCTGAAGCCTTTCTGCCTTGATATCCTTTGATGATAATTATTGCTTCTCGCATCCTTGACAACATTTGCATTTCTTCTTAGAACAGGACTTCCTTCATTATCACTTTGACTCTTATCTTTACCTTTGCTGAAACTCGGAGCATCAACATTTCTTTCTGACTTCCTCATATCCTTGTTGTTTGAAGCATTATCATTCTTGCTTGAGGATTCACCTACATACCCGAGACCTGATTTATCAATGGACATCTTTGATGGCTGAGCATGCCATCCAAGGCTTGAGAGCTCTTCAAGGTTTTGTCCATCCCTTCAACCTTTTTCCTAAGGGAGACAATTTCTTCTTCCAATTTTTTGCAATCATTATTCTTCTTAGCAAATTGTTTCTCAATCTCTTCCTTATTACATATTTCTCCATTTTCTTCTAATTTAAGGGAGATGATATCTGACTTCATTTTCCTTGCTATACTTCTCTCCTTTTCTTCCTTGATCCTTGTAGCTTTACATGTTTCGGCCTTGAGAAGGTTGATGTTAGATTTTAATTTGGAGATTTCTCCATCCTTTGATTTTAGTTGACATATCATGGTGTTTCTCTCCTTTTCTGCTTCATCAACCTGTCCTTCTATGATTTCCAATGCTTCCATTGTCTTCTCAGCTCCTTGTGCTAACTTTCTTGCTTCTTGTAGTTGAGATTTGAGAGAGGAGACATCTACCTTGTACTGACCAATCTCTTCTTCAACTTCGTTCAAGCTCTTGTGCCCTTCTTCAAGTTGATTTGACATGGTATCTTCTCATTTATTTGCTTTATCCAATTGATTTGTCATGGATATGACTTCTTCATGATGATTTCTTTTTCTTTGGTTAAATTCCTTCTTAAGCTTGGCAAGATCTTCATCCCTTTCTTGTACTTGAAGCTTGACAAGATCAACTTTCTTCCTTGTTTGTTCTTGGTCACCAGCTAGTTCTTTCTTATTAAGTTCCTCATTTTCCTTTTTAAAATTGATAATCTCTTCCATGGAAGCTATAAGTTTAGTGAGGAGATCTTCTACAAAGTCTTTTTCATTCTCTTCATTTTCTAGGTCTTCTTTAGCCTTGATGTCATCAATCCTATCTTCAACTTCCTTGACAGGCTCTAGATTTTCTTCTTGTTTTCCAACATTTTCTTGACTAGAGATCATTGCCCATGCTCCTTTTGAGTGAAGATCATGAAGTTTGTCCCATATACCCTTCATTGACAAACATTTTCCTAAATTGTTCTTTACAGAATCTGGTAGCCCATTCAAGATTGCCTTCATCGCTTTTTCATTGTACTCCTTGGATTCTCCATTCATCAAGTTATCAGTAATTACTGATTCCCATACTTCAATGCCTTAAGTCTTTAATAAATTCCTCATTATTGCTTCCCATATATCAAAGTTTTCATTGAAACATGGAGCCTTTACAAATTGATTGACTTCTATTTCAGTGGTAGAGGGAGATACATTTTTAGAAGGATTGGAGACATTCTTCCTTGGCTTCGTCATTTGTGTTCTAATGATCAACCTTCAAGTTGTTAGGCTTTTGAGTGAAGGTACTAGCTCTGATACCAATTGTTGGAAATACTGGGGGGGGGTGAATCAGTATTCCTTTTCAATTGTTATTTATGTCAACTAAATCATTTATATTTAGAACACAAAATGAAAAACATGAATAAATGATTTTATTAATATAATATTTACAATAGATCAAGTACAATGTATATAGGGCTCCAACCAGTTGCCAAGCACCAACTTGGACTTTTTATGAGGCTCCAACCTCCAGGGCACCAACCCTCTCTTGTCAAGGCACCAACCTTGGATTTAGGAGCACCAACTCCAAGGGAAAAAATCCTTCCAATTCTGAGGCACCAACCCCAAGGGCTCCAACCCTTTGCTATATATTATCTAGATATGTTAAGTAGTTATTCTCTACTCCCAACATCTTCTTCACTGAATTATGTCTATCTACACCTTCACTGCTACATCAATGGCAACCTGTCTTCATATGAAAGAGTCTTCACAACTCTTCGTATTTCGCTAACATAGTCTACAAAGTTACCTCATGATGATTTCAAATAGGAATCATGATCTCCAATAATGTTTCCAATATTTGTTGAAGGTTTCCAGCAAGATATATGCGCTAAGCCTCAATGTATGCACAAAAGAAATTCTTTGTTTCCAAGCCTCTATTCTTTGCTGTTGTGGTAACTATTTCAAGCGTGACTACTTCTCAGTGTTCTTGCTATCACGATCTCTAACTTCCCATAACCAGAATCACAAACACTTCAATGCTGGTGCTGGCTACTACTCCCTTCAAATGATGTCAGATGAAACTTTATTTCCCCCCCTCACATAATTGTTCTTCAAGTTGCATTATGTACTTGATTAATTCATCACAGGTTTGAGCCTTTCAACGATTAACCCAATAAACAAAATTGCTTCGTCCTTTGGCTTCCTCCTATCCTGTTGGACCTTCGACTTCCTTCTATCCTTCTAGACCTTTGGCTTCCTTCTATCCTGTTGGACATTCACCTTCCTTCTATCCTTCTGGAACTACGACTTACTTCTTTCCTTCTGCTTACATCTCTCTCACTCGATCTTTGGCTTCTTTGGTACCTTCATCGTTTGCCAAACCTTTGGATTCTCGGCCTTTCGACTTCTTCTTTAATTCACTCAACCTTCTGGCTTCCTTTGTTCCTTCAAGTTCATGAGTTTGGAACTGTTACCTCTTCTCTGTGATAAATTCCTGAGATACATTACCCATATGGAGGTCCCACATGCCATATCATCACCTTTAATCGCAATTGCAACTTCCGGAGGTCTTCTCATAACATAGTCAATCCCCTATGGCCGACGAAGCAAATGCGATATGATCTTAAGTAGTTATTAATAAACCCACTGGGTCCATATCCTTATCGCAATCAACGGTTTGTGGGACTTTGACTGGAACATGGATCAAAAACGGCCTTAAGCCCCACAATTAACCGTGATCTAAGTGTTGATTATGAGATCGACGACTAGGATTGAGTGCAAGACTTCAGCCATGATCAAGGAAGTCCATACTTTCCTACCCCTACTCTTCTGATAGTTGTTTCTCCTGTGACTTCTCTTCACTCTTCCACTCTCCCGATAGTTTTCTTCTTTACTCCTCTGTTATCGTTGTTGCTCTTTGTTCTTTTGATAACACTTACCCTTGGGCATAGGTGATAACCTGCTTCTCTTGCTCCGATGACTTGTTTATTTGATGGCTTTTGATAAACTCTTCATCTTGCTCTTTGGATTCTTGCTCATGTTGCTTTAATGGATCTACTGTGTCATTTGTTGTTCAATTGCTAATCAATTGACCTCCTGCGTCATTTTCTGTTCAATTGTTGTTCAATTAACCTCCTAAATCATTTGTTGTTCAATTGACCTCCTGCATCATTTTCTATTCAATTGACCTCCCGCGTCATTTGCTATTCAATTGACCTCTTGCGTCATTTGCTGTTCAATTGACCTCCTGTTGTTCAATTGACCTCCTGCGTCATTTGTTGTTCAATTGACCTCCTGCATCATTTGTTGTTCAATTGACATCCTGTTGTTCAATCGACTTGGGTCCTGCATCTCATCATACCATCATATAGTCCTCCATCTCATCATATCATCATATATCAAAATTTCATCACTATGAGCATTATGATCAATAGGCATCAATGGGAAATCATGTATCAAAGAGTTTTCCATCACAAACACTAATATATTGACATTAATGATAACCTAGATTAACAGATACTCTATATTAAGACTTAATTCTTTTCATATTACAAATTTCGTGTTGCCAATGATCGTTTAAAGTGCATCCTTAACTAGGTAGCATTCTAGCCACGTCAGTTGCAGAGGGCCCCTGCACTGAAGGAGGTTTTTCATTTGTTGCTTTTAGTTCAATTTCCATTAATATGTTTTCAGCAAATCTATTTTCTAAATTAGGATGATATTTCATTTCAGTTTTTAATCAATAGCATAATGATAAATCACAATTGTGCAACCTTGTTATTCTAAGATATTTTGTGGAGAAAAATGACTCTGTTTCCAAACTGAATTAAGATTGAAGTAATAAGAATACACAATTGCTTAGTTTTCTTATTGTTTTTTCATTCATTTTCTTAGAACAGAATTGTCAATTATCTATGTTAATGGATGTTTTCAAAAGCCATTTCAAGATGATGATGATCCTAAACTAAATGGTTAAATGTCTAATTCATATAGTGATTGAATTTACTTAGTACATTGTTATTTTCCTAGGAACTTAGGAACTAAGGTATAATTGATTTTGCACAACACTTCAAGAGGGTAATTCTTCAGATTTGAATGTTGGAGAAAGTCAAAAATACATTAGTTGTTTACAGTTAGTTTTACATGCTTTCACCTTTTTTCTTTCAGATCCTCACTTAGTTGTATCACTGATATTCGCGATAATCATTTCAAGGAGATTGATTTAATCATATTCCAAAATTGAATGGTTGAATGTTTAGTGAATGCAATTACCGAGTTACCTTTTGCATCAATTTCATTCTTGGTTTTAAGAATTAGATCCATGGATTAGGACTAATGATAAGATAAGATAAATGCTCTTTTTTTATTAGGTTCTAACTAGCCAACAGTTCTTGGTCCATTTTTAGGAAATTAGATTAAATTAGGAACATATCCTTTCCTTTAAAATTTATTAGATTCACTTAAATTTTCTCATAGTTTTAGGTTGTACATTCTTAGACGTCAAATAACAGAAACCCCCCAAAAACAACATAAAATACAAAACAACGAAGTAAGAAAAAGGTTAACTAAGCACATATAGTGCACCACACTTCATCAGCTTACAAACCTCGGTTGATAATTTATGCAAGCAATTGAGGACACTAAATTGACTAAACATTTTGGTGCCACTGCTGAGGAAGTGTAATTAGGTAACCTCATCTCTTACATCTAAAAAATGATATGCGTAGAGAAAGAGATTCTAGAGGTAGATTCATAGCTAGAGGCAGGAGTTTAATTCCTACAACACCACTTAATCCACCAAGACTAAGAAGAGATACACCTCCATCTCAAACTCATAATCCACATTTCACTAGCCATAGACTTCCTAAAGTTCTAAGGTTAGAAATCCAATTAAGAGGATCTCCTAGTTCATCTACTGAGGCAATCCTAGAGGAAGAAAATCTTGGATCTCCAATAGAAGGAGTAGCCTTTTTCACCTCTATAGGGGAAAATATTTTAGCTGAAGAATTAGAAATTCATAGTGGAGAGGGAGAAGTAGAACCTTTCTTCCACATACCATTGATAGAGGAACCAAAGGAAGAGAAATTAACCTTGTAGGTTGAATCTTATATTAACTTTGAAGAATCTATAATTGCAGGAAGAGAAGAAGAAGGAGAGGGAGTTGTGAATGGATAATTTGCACTATTTGGAGGAGGAAGAGGTAGAGGAAATGATGATGGAGAAGGTAGAGGAAATATGCAAGTTGATAATCCTTTTGGATTCCCCGTAGTTGATGAAGAAACAGATGCCACAATGAAAAATATCTCACCTTTTGTCCTCCCAAATTTTCATGGACTAAAAAGTGAAGACCCTGAAACCTTTTTATTTGAATTTGAAGTCTTATGCAGAACTTATGATTATTTACAAGACTCTAAAAAACTTAAATTGTTTCCTTCAACATTGAAAGGAGTTGCTTTAAAATGGTTCATGGGATTGATCACTCAATCTATTAGAACATGGAATGACATGAAGAGAGCATTTTTGGACAGGTATTTGAATTATTGCATGCTAATCCATCACAAAGATGAAGTGTTTAAAATGATGCAAAGAGAGGATGAAAATTTGGAGCATTTAATTGAAATATTCAACTACAACTTAAAAAGAGCAAAAATGGATAACTTAGATCAAGATACTTTAAAAGCTCTTTTATTAAAAGCCATTAGAGATGAGTGGATAGATATCCTTAACATGATGGGGAAGGGAGATATCTCTCAACTCCCATTAAATGACATTGGAGAATTTTGTGTTCATCTCTCAAGAGGAAAATCCAAAACTAGGAAAGGTCCAAGAGATCCTTCTCTTGCTAGAGTGAATAAATCTACAACTGGATCAATGAGTAGGGCAGAAATTGGAAACATGCTTGATGAATTTAAAACAGATATTATAGGGAGCCTTAGTGAAATGATAGACACCCTTAAGTTACAAAACAAGCAGAAATCCGAGACTGATGCTTTAGCTATTTTCTGTCCCAAATGCAGAAAGAAGCATGCTTTAAAAGAATGCCCTTTGGATGCAAAAATCATAGAGACTTGTGTGATATGTTTAGAAAACCATGAGGCCAAGAGTTGTCCTTCAATTCCTGGTCCTAAGGTTGCTTTTCAAAAGGAAACAATTTCAAATCCAACCGAATCTCTTTGCTTTGTCTCTAGAATACCTTGGCAGAGGCCACAAAACTAGGGTTTTAACAACCAAATGTATATTCAACCCCCACCAAATTGGAATTCTTGGTAGCAACCTTGGCCTCAATCTCAATCTCAATCTCAACCTTGGGCTCAAGGAATGAAAAATCCCTATGGAAAATTCTCTCACTACTATCAATATCCTGCATCATATCCAAACTATCCTCCCCAACAAATTCCTCAACAAAATCAACAACCCCAACTTCAAAACCAAAATCCTCAACTTTCACTGCCATTCCCACAGAGACCAGCCCAACCGTTACCAAACCCCAACAATAAAAATCCTCAGAATACCTATATGGTGGAAGGACAACAATTTCCAACTTATATGATCACTCCTCTAGATCTCAATTATGTCCAACTAAGATGTGGTAGGATATTAGAAAATAAAAACCCTTTTGTAGTTACTCAAGAACAAGAGAATTCTGAGGAAGATTCTCTACAACCAAATAAAATTTTTGAAGGAACATCTCTTCAAAACCAGAATACTGAAAATGAAAAATAGAAAGAACCAATAAACTCAACTCATATCATAGAGCAACCACCAGTATCTACTTCTACATCTCCTTTTCCTGAAAGATTACAAGTTGATAGAGGGGTAGAAAAGCATATTATGTTGCCTAATTATGATTTAATAGATGAATTAAAAAATGTTTGTATCAAAATCCCTTTGTTACAAGACATTAATGAGATTCCAATTCTAGCTAAAACAATAAAGGAGTTGAGCATGAAGAAACCAGGAAGAAAAACAAAAGAAATAAAAAGAATTCAACTAGCAGGAAAAATCGCAGACATAATGATGGGAAAATTTGCCATACAAAAATATGTAGATCCAGGAAGTCCAGTTGTCAAAACACATATCAATGGAGTTGAAATTCTGAATACATTGATTGATTTAGGGGAAACAATAAACATCATGAGAAAACAAACCATGGAACAACTCAAGCTTCCTAATATTCTTTATACACCTACATTACCGCAATTGGCAGATAGATCTGTAGTCAAACCATATGGTGTGTTAGAAGATATTTCGATGTCCTTAGACTCTTGGGAGTACCTTGTTGATTTTATGATCTTAACCCCTAAGAACAATCTAGGAGGACATCCACTTATATTAGGAAGACCTTTGTTGGCTACAACTGATGCTTTCATTAGCTATAGATCTGGTGATATGTATATCTCTGATGGTAACTCAGCTAAGAAATTCACTCTATGTCCTCCAGCAAGAACAATAACAGAGATAGATGACAAAGAATGGATTGATGATGAAAATGATTCAACCTCTCTTTACTATTTCAACCATTAGTGAAGATAGTCAAATCTTAAATATAATGGATAAGATAAGATAGATGCTCTGTTTTTTATTAGGTTCTAACTAGCCAACAGTTCTTGGTCCATTTTTAGGAAATTAGATTAACTTAGGAACATTTCCTTTCGTTTAAAATTCATTAGATTCACTTAAGTTTTCTCATAGTTTCAGGTTGTACATTCTTAGACATCAAAGAACAAAAACCTCCCAAAAACAACAAAAAATACAAAACAACGAAGTAAGAAAAAGGTTAACTAACAACATATAGTGCACCACACTTCGTCAGCTTACAAACTTCGGTTGATAATTTATGCAAGAAATTTAGGACACTAAATTGACTAAACAATCATCATAATAGAGACATCATCGACAAACATTAGCAATAAAAATAAAAAATGATCAAAGCCTAGAACATATACATGACTTCCACAAGACATATCAGCGTATGTATGCACTTATTATGCACAATACCCACGTTTAGATATCAAAATACAGTATAAATTCACAGAATTTATATGCAACCCTATAGAGACAGATCTACGTATGAATACGGTGATTTAGAGGCAAACCAACATGCATATCTAAAATCATTGAATCGTACTTTCACTACATAACACAAAATCTGTCAAACCCAAATCTTGGCATACATATTGTTACAGACACACATCATTATATGTAGATTCATACCATCATCGATCTATCATTGTTAGCTACAAACATAAACATGTTAAACAATATGTATT
Source organism: Pinus taeda (assembly GCA_000404065.3). Classification (NCBI taxonomy): domain Eukaryota; kingdom Viridiplantae; phylum Streptophyta; class Pinopsida; order Pinales; family Pinaceae; genus Pinus; species Pinus taeda. The sequence goes on from APFE031051834.1 coordinate 77,842, forward strand.
CATTTCAGATCTATCATATTTGAGCCATCTCCATGCTCTCTGGTGCATCCTTATTTCAAATCATGTTGCACATTAATAACCCATAAGTTTCACACATAACACCTCGATCTCCATATCCTTATATATATTTAGCCTTAGCCAATAACTTAGGTAAATCCCTTGGTAATTTCGTTGGTATTCTTTGACAGGATCAAATAATCATTGTCACTTCCATTATAATGGGCCAAAACCATGGTAAAGACCGCTGGTATTCAAATTACCATGGTGAAGATTATGTATGTCACTTTTATTCACAATACCTACGTATGTATGCAGCCTTGCTTCTCAAGGCCCACATATACTTTCTCAAGCTTTACCTTTACCATCCATATGTCTCTAAATTGGCATTCCTTTTTCCATATCGCTTGTAACATTTGTACCAATCTACGTAATCATCCTATTATAAAAATGTTGACATCTTTATCAAGTAAGTTGTAATCAATGCATGGGGGCTTCACTCAATGAACCTCTGACATATCATATGTGTTCATGGCATACTAAATAATACCCCTAATTTGATTACATGTTGGAAAATACCTCTAGAAGTCACATTATTTAACCCCTGACCAATATGAACTCAATACACCTTTCCAATTTAAAAAATCCCTACTTTCACTAGATATTGTAGGTATCCATTTTTTCATTAACATCTTTTATACCCCTTTATATTTTTTTCATTAGCTTTAAACTCCATTTTTTATACCTACCAATATAAAAGCCCTTTGCCCCCTATTATATGTTCAATATATTATGTCATTTTTTCCTCAATATATATCCCCCAATATGAATGTACATGGTACGGTATTTCTCCCCCAGTGAATCCCTCGTGCATCAAGGAAAACATATTAGCCATAATGCTAACAATATCCCCCTTTGGAATTGATGGCAACCACTTTGGTGTTTGTTCACCACCTATAATAACCTACAAACACACCTGCAAATACCAAGACTTTTCCCCAAGAATTCTTCTACAAACACCAAGCTTCTCTCCCCCTTTGACATCAAGGGAAAAGGGTTGACCAATGTTGAATGAAATATTCTCTCCCCCCTTCGTAGAGAGGATCGTTGTAGGTCTGATCTGCTAAATATGAAAACTTCATACTGACCATGCTCCCCCTGAGCATATGTTGGAACCTCTAAAGATATACAATAAAAGCACAACACTTTATGACTCAACCAAATATAACCTTTCCTATCACCAATGACTCATGATTACATCAATCACCCAACACAATGGGGTTACATATTCGACTCAACATTACATCAATTTCTGAAAATAATGGGATTACATACATAAATGACTTGACCCTAATAACCCATATATGACTAACTTTTACAATGATTTACAACATGGGTCTTTACATGAATTTTACATCAAGAGACATATATGATATTTATAACCAAAACCATAGGCCTCAATAATGATTTAGCAAAACCATAATAGTCATCAACATCCACCATACACCATATAGGAATCTGCAACATGAACATCTGATCGCAACAATCATAGAAGAAACATGAACCACCTCATAATTAAGAAGCTATGTAAGATAAGGTAATGTAACATCAATCTCTTCAATATAATTTGGAATTCATGCATTATTGATAACTAGTGACAAAACAACAACATATAAATATTTAATAGTAACAAAGGAGATATTAGACATTAACAAAGATATGCAACAAGACATGCTCAAGAAACCATAATGTTAACAAGGAACTATTAGGGTAATAACCATTGCTCCCCTAATTTATAGTCATGGATCCCCCTGAATATGATATACCTGTTAGAACAATTAGCTCTTTTTTTGTTTTTTAGAATTTTTTTATTCATATTGATATGTCAACTTAACAATTGTTGACTGCGTGTTCTTTAAAAATCAAGGGATTCATAAAAAGTCGTGTTTTTTTCCATAGTGTATTCTTTGTTAACCTTGCATTTTTGAAAAAAAAATGCACTGAAATAATCTAGGCAAAGTCTACTTTGGTATGGTTATATTTACAAAACCAACAAATGCATATCGTAATTCCTAGAATTTTTTTAATTGAACCAATATGAAAAACTGCAGATTTTGAAGATGTTTAGCATAGCACCATTTTTCTCATCATATTAGTTAAAAACTAAAAATATAAAAGCTACCTAATAAAGAGGATGAACCAACGTAATGCACCATAAATTTTCCGTACTTTTTCACAGTGTATTTTGGAAGGCACAAAATTTTGATTTCACAGAATCATAATGACTTTAAAAAAAAATTTACACACATTTTACTACAAAATTAGTTAAAATTAACAAATATCTATGAAATTCCATAAAATTCATATCTACTAAAAGTAGATTCAATTCTGCAAATGTTGGTGTTGATTTTGAAAGTAAGTTCACTATATTTGATGGATTTTAGCCATTCTAAAATTAGAGAAAGGTGGACAGAGCCAAGTTGTGGCAAAGTTGCAAATTTTCGGCCGAAATACTTTTTCGACCAAAAAAACTAATATTTTCGTCCGATTTTTTTTTTGCCGCAAATGGATGTTAAATTTAACAAAATATATTGTTCGGCCAAAAATTGTATACTTTTCGGACAAAAATCTAATCCATATTCTTTGTCATTCGTGAAATTGAAATGATGTGACCCTCTGATATAACTGTTTTGGCTGAATGCTATAAATAAACTCAGCCAAAACATCATTTTCACATTCACATTCTTCATGTGCAGCTTTTGAATACCAAACTTCTTTGAATCTAATTTTTGGATAGAAATTTTTTTTGGGCTGAAATTTTAAAGTGAGATTATTGCGACGGATTTTGAAAGTAAATTTTTTGGGCTGAATTTTTAAAGTGCTTTTTTTTGGGTTGGATTTTGAAAGTAAATTTTTTGGGCTAGATTTTGAAAGTGAGTTTTTTGGGATTGATTTTGAAAGTGAATTTTTTGGGCTTGATTTTAAAAATCTATATAAATTTAATTATCATGGGGAATCAAAGAAATTGCAAGAGAAAATATGATCAAATTAGAGACATTGAGGCTCGTAGAGAATAATCGAGAAACTATTACAAAAGAAAGAAGGAAGAACGCTTAAATATTGAAATGGAAAATCAATCTCAACAAGAAGTTGAACTAGGTTTGTAAATGTGGATATTATAAATGATATTTATAATTTAATAGTGTATTGTGGAATTTAACTTTTATTTGATGAACTAATTTGAAAAATATTTTGCACTGTAAACAAAGATAGATTTTTCTCATAATGTTGATGATGAAATTGAAAATGTTGAAAGACAAAGTAAAGAAGAAAATGAACCAATGATTGATGATGTTGTTGAAGATGTTGAAAGAGATTTATGTGAAGAAGAAGTTGAACCACCCTTAAGTATGTGTATATGTGTGTGTGTGTGTGTGTGTGTGTGTCATGTATTATTGAAAATATACATATTTATTAGTTTCAATTTCATGAACTCTATTTTTTAATTTAATTATTTAATGTATTTTTATACTCATTTACATTAAATTCTCATATGTATAGATGAAATCAATATCAATGATAAAATGTTAGAAAATGTCGACACTGGCTCATATGGAGATAAAGAAAAACTAATAATTTTATAGGATATCATGTTAAGCTCATTAGTGATAAGTTCTTGAATGATGAAAATGTAACAGTTCAAACTCAAATTTTGAGAGGTCTCTTAACATCGAAGAAATTAAAAGAAGCTACAACATTATTGGGCATTCAAAAATCAACAAAAGATAAAAAAGTGAAGGAAAATGTGATTCAAAATATAAATACTGCTCTAAAAAGAATTGGAATATCTAGAAAGAAAAGTGATTTAGATGCACATAGAGAAATACAAATAGAATTGTTTTCGTCAAGTACTAAAGAAAATCATTTGGTAAAATCTATGGTGAAAAACATTGCACAAGCATAGGAAATTTTGATTGCAAGCATATGCAAATGATGAGCTTGTTTGCTAGACAGTTATTTGTAGGCAACCATACAAAGATAAAATTGGAGAAAATGTAAAAAAAATTATATATGACTATTGGATGAAAAAATCACGTGTTTCACCAAAAGGAATGCATGTGATGCAGTGAATAATGACATGAAATCAATATGAAGAACATGAAAAACATATCCTGGACACCACTCAGATAGAGTTGTTTAATACGTTCAAAGAAGAGAATCGTGGAATTAATGTCTCAATCAATACTTTTGTGCAACAAAAACCAAGGTATGTTAAACCTATCACTGTACGTGACACTTTTTGTTGTCATTATCACGTGGAATTTCAATTATATTATAACACCTTCCTTAATTTTGGTAAAACATTTTGGAAAAAATCACCTCCTCCTTCCACTATCCATGATTTCATATCCAAAATTCTATGTGGAGGAGAAAATCATGAATTATTTTACCAAAAGAAATATGTTGGTGGTAAAAAATGTGGACATTGTGGAAATTTGACTTTATTTAAAGACAAATATCCTATTGATATGAATGATCAATCAATGTCCAACATAAAAGTGGAATGGAAGATATATGAATATATCCATACATCGATTGGTTCACGTAGTAGTACAAATGCTAGAAGGATTGATTTACAAGAAGAAGAAATTTATGTATAGAGTTTTTGAAGAAGTTCGAGACAAAAATTCATAAATACACCAAGCATTCTTATAGAGCTCGATGAAAGGACCTAAAATTCAAAAATCCCATAAATTTTTTCCACTAGGGACCATTTTGTCGATAGTTGATTTTGCAGAAAATTACACATTTGTTGCACAAAATGAAACACAAAGTGAATATTATCATTCTGACCAAGTATCTATGCTTTTCCATGTTCTTTATAGACATGCCAAACAAAATGTTGATCATATAGAAAGCACTAGTGAGAATCGACAAGTTATTAAAGAATATCATTTTTATATCAACAATGATCGTACACATGATACACATTTTGTACAACATTGCTTTGATAAGATTTATCACTCATTGAAAAGTCATGGAATAAAATTCAATGAACATTAGATATGGTCATATGGATGCGCAGGTCAATTCAAATCTTCATCTTCATTATTTTGGTTGTGTCATCTTCATATGAAAACTAACATTAAACATTGTTGGGATTTCTTTAAGACCGATCAAGGAAAAGGAGAACATGATGGCGCAATGGCATGCATAATATGAGAACTTCAAAGATATCAGGTGGAATACTCTGCAAACAGACTTGTCTCAGTTGAAAAAATTGTTCAATGGTGCATTGCTGCACTAATCCATGAGACTAACCCATAAAGGGAGGTACATAGGTATGTACATATATATTAACTTGAATATATTTTTAATATATATATGATAATTTTATTAAATTTTAAATTTTAAAGATTTAAAAAATATATAGTTTAAACAAATGATCAATTATTATCTTTGATATATAAATTGTATTTTAAATAACATATTTAAGTTCTGGTTTGAATTTACTATAGGTTTTTTTGGCATATTGGAGTCCAGGATGTAGATGGATTGATTACATATGAAGCTAAAAAAATAAAAGGGATTTGAATTTTGCATTCAATTAAAGCAAAAGAGTACTGAAATACGTATGCATTTGATAGAATAAAAGAATCATGTTTTTGTCCTATTTGCATAGAGGACACACAATTCAATGATGTTTGTGAAAACAATATGTATGTGAAAGCTTGACAACATACAAAACTTAATAAAAAGGGGGAAATGTCACTTTCAAGCTTCGAAGAGATGGAATCAGAGGAGACTGTAATGTCATCTGAAGGTGATCAAGTTTCTAGTCTTGTTAGAGAAGGTCACATTTCAATTTATTTAAAAAAATGTGTGTGTGTGTGTGTGTGTGTGTGTGTTTTTAAAATCATTGTGTATAAGTATCTAGATAATAGTTAAAATATAGATCTAAATAGGTAATAAAATCAAGTATATCTTGATAACTAATTTCTTGTTATTTATGATCTAAATTTACACTTTTTTTTATTGTGCAGGAGATATTTTGAAAGAAACACATGGTCATTAATGACACCACATTTATAAATAAAAAACACACACATATCATAGATATCTTACAATGTCAGCCCCAAGGGTTAGCACAATCGGTCAAGTCGGGGCCTCGCCAATGGGAGGTCACAGGGTTGAAACCCGAAAGCTCTTGGGGTTAGGTCTGTGGTGACCGAGGGGTGGACCCCCTTCGGGTGGGGTCCACCCAGATTTCTCGAGCCTGGACGTAGCGGACTCACTAACCAGGGCCCGCGAACCAGTAGGAAAAAAAATCTTACAATGTCCATCAATAAATTTTGATGGAGATCTTATTGACGCCAATTCATGCTTCACACATAAATTTGGAATTGGAATTGCCCCATACGATATATCACTAGGCTTCCTATTAGCATTTTCACAATGACGTATGCTAAATGATTGAAATTGCCTAGCAATATTTTTTTCTTCTCCATGTAGTTGTTTTAACTTATTCTTTTTGACTTGGTACACGCCTTTCATCTAGTTGCACACAAGTTCAAAATTGGTGAAGTCTAAAATTCCAATAGATCCATATTCCCTAGTTTGTCTTAAGCCTTCTATTAGTGCAATATATATGCCTCATTGTTTGTTGTCCTTCCAGGTACATTCCTTTTCCTTTGAAGAACTTTGTTCGTCACAATATTGTATAGCACATAAGTAGTCATTGTTCGTCCTAGATTGGGATAACAAGAAACTTCAATGCATAATGTCCATTTTTCAACCATGTTTAACATGTTTTTTTATTCCTATAAAAAACAAATTCAATAAAATGAATAATATATTTCTTTTTTTTCAAATGCCTTACTTTATGGGATAATGATGAAAATTATCGAAAATCAAATTCTATCATGGAATACATTCTAAGTTCTAGGCAGAGGAGAAGTAATTGGAGAGATTGTGGAAGAGCTTACTAAAATAAAATATTATCAACAAGGCATGGAAACTATAGTTGTCCCAAGCAATACAATGAAACTTGTTAAAGAAATTGTATAAGAAAAAAATGATTGTGCATGAGATCAAGAGTGTGAACATATTTCATAAACTGAATCCCATTGCAAAGATACACATGCAGATAATGAAACTAAAACCACATTTGGAACAACAACAATAGGTGCGAAGAACCTAGTAGTAAATGTTGAATTTGATTATGAAGCTAAATTAGAATTTCGTGAAGAGTACCTTGCAAAGCCCAAGTACGGTGAATATGAAAGTACGAAAAAGTCGTTACGACTATAATAATAGGAGGAACAAAAAATATAAAGACAACCATCAAAATTTTTGAATCTTATGGAACAATGGAAGAGAATATGAAATAAGATGAACATATTGTTTTTTATCTTCCATGGGTCAATAGAAAAGTTCAACTAGCAACAACTACGGTACAAGTAGATGTAGAAAATAAATAAGATAAAGAAGACAAGGATATTATTGAAGAAGAATACCATATTAAATATGAAGCCAAAGAACAAGAAGATGTTTGCAGAATATAAAATTTGGAGAAAAAAAGGGGAAAATGCTTACACAACATGTAGTTTAGAACAACCTATACTAGCATGCAAGAGCATTGTAATCCTAGCATATTAGGAAGAGTAGTACGTAGTAGTGGTCATAATTAGGAAGAGTGTTGGAGATAGTTACTCCGAATTACTCTAGTTGTTCATTTACAATAGAAATATTTAATCTGCACAACATAGAGAATGACAAGTGGATTCTTACCATTCAAGAATTTATGTGTTTTTTGAATGAATACATGCTAGGGAAGTTCTTCTTCTGGCTTGAATTTATAATGAAATAATTCTTTGGAAACCTTCCTTCCTGTGATAAGGATTAGATTTCCTATTTAATTATTTTGTGTTGTATGTTTTATGTGATTTCATATTAGAGATGTCGATTATGACATTTTTTTTTACTTCCTAATGAGTGAAAGTTTATTTTCAAATTGCAGATCAGCTAGTGCATACATTTAAAACTGAGTGGGAAATCAAATTCTTTACACACTTTTAAAACTGAGATTTACACTACAAAATTCTTTTTCCAATATATATTCCAACACTATCCTATATATTTCATCGCAAATTATGTTTGGGATGTTACTAAAAATGGCATTTATGCTTTTGTTTTATATGGGATAAATTTTCATGCACATGTGGATAGGAGTATATTTATCACTTCGTTGAGAGGACAATTAATGTTTTCATTTTACTTATATTTGTCATTTTAATGTAATTATAGCCATCTCTTTAAAAAAAAAAAAAACAAGAAAAAAATACTAACTCACAAAAAGGAATATCTAAAATTATTAGAAAGATTAAAGTAGTTACATATTCTATTTTGGTTCCATCATTGATATACACCATAAAGTAGTGAGTTACTATGTTTTTTTAATTCTAAAGATAAGTACACTAGCATTTGCATGAAAAGGGTGCAAAGATATGTCGATAGAAGTATAAATGAATGTAGAGTGACACAGAGGTAGCACTGCATGAAGAAAGAATGGATTTCCAAGTGGGAAAAAGCATTATATAATCTTCAATATATCATATTTCTCGTGGATTACGTGATTTTCCAAGTGGATTACGTGCTCCCATTCTTGTTTCAAAGTTTAGAAAATGAAGCTTGGAGGACTAGACAGGTTAAAAAGGACAACAATTTCTTTTCAATTTTATTATGCTCTAGAAGTGAGTTCCATAGTTGTTAAGGAAAGGCTTGGTGTGGAATTCATTGAAATCTACAAAGAATTAATACTTCATGAGTATGTCTAAACATAATTGTAGGAACTTGTTTGAGAAAGAGCTTTTTCATTGTGCATCTCTAATTTTCTTACTTATCTTCAATAATATAGTCATTACAAGAAGAGATTGCAATTTTCTTAAACCTTATCTTGTTGGCATTGTGATACAGGTGTTGTCATTGATGGCAACTCACATAGATGACAGTCCACAGTGAAACAGGTTAACAGAAAAGGATTACAAATTAGACTCCAGAGTTTGAAGAAAGAGAGTGGTTTAAGAAGTATATGCTGGTTCATTTTGTCCAAGTAGCATATACACGCGAGTTAACAAAACAAAAGGAGTGTATACGTATACACACACCCTCGCAAGAGGAAAAGCGCGTATAGGTTGGAAAATCAAGGCTTTGGTCCAAGGTATTTAGTTCGAGGTATTTGGTCTAAGGTATTGGTCCAAGGTATTTGGTTCGAGGTATTGGTCCAAGGTATTTGGTCTGAGGTATTGGTCCCAAGTGATTTTGGTCTGAGGTATTGAGAAAGGCCTAAAACTATATAAGGAGGAGAAGATCATTAGGCAAGTGTGTGCAAGTGAATGGGTTTCTAAGGAATACTTCTATCTGAATTATATGTTATGTTGTAGGGGCCATGATTTTGAGATGATCTAAAATATTTTGTGCACCTTGGATATAATGCTAGATCAGGATCATAAGAACTGAAATGAATTATCATTGCATGATTTGATGTTGATTGGGCTAGATCTGAATACTAATGCATGTTTTATTCTATAAATGTTATGATCTGGGTATGAATAAATTCTGGAATAGTTGTGAAGATTAAGTTAGTATTTGCAGATCTATACGTTTGTTAGATTTTTTAAAAGTGCATATACACGCTAGTTCAGTACATCAAAGTAGCATATACATTATGAAATATGATGTTTGAAGTTGCAGTTGGTTCTAGTTGTTGATGCAGAGTTCTAGGTTCTGCTTTGAGTTCTGGTGACTGTGTTCAGGTAACAGTGTTCTGAATGTTCAGATTGATTGATTGTGATTTGCTTCAGTGATGATGGGTTTTTAGTGATTGGTTGTATTGCAGTGGTGATTGATTTTGAGATTCAATGTTTCTTATGGGTCTAGTATGAAAATTTGATGAAACGTGGCCTTCAGATTGTGGTGTTGTATTCCAGGAGTATCCAATTTGAAAATTTATGAAATGTGATCCCTGGAGGAATAGAGAAGGTCGTAGCCTTCTATAGGCTAGCACTTATGTACTGGTAAACATATCAGACAGTACAAGAGCTGGGGGGTTGAAGCTCCCTTCCAGTAGTAGCTAGAAAATGAGTGAAGGTTGGAGCCTTTTGTAGGTTGGCTCCTACGTACTAGTAAATGGATCAGCTAGTACAAGAGCTAGGGGGTTGTAGCTCCCTTCCAGTAGAAGATGGAGAATGAGAGAAGGTTGTAGCCTTCTGTAGGTGGGTGCCTGCATACTGGTATGAGTCTACACCAGTACAATATTATAAACAGGTTTTTCTTGTATTAAAAGAAGACAATAGCAGGTGGTTTTTGTCCCGCATTGGGTTTCCGCCTTAAATCTTGGTGTTCATGTGAGTTGCTTATGTGTAATGGTTCATTCTGTTATTACTACACATGGCTATTGTCTATATGGTTAATGAAGTACTAATGCACTGATTAAAGATCAACACATGATGAATTAACTGAATCATAAGTTTGTTGGATATACGCTGGTTGCTTTAAAGACAGTTGCATGTACACGCAAGTTACCCTCATTGAGGTAGCGTATATAAATCTGAGTATGAAATGAAAAAGATATTAATTTGATAATATTGATTCACCCCCCCTCTTAGTATTATTTCCAACAATTGGTATCAGAGTAGGTCCTTCAGAAGAAGCTTGATTGCTTGAAGGGAGATATTTCAAAATGAACAATCACGAGGGCATGGGATCTATTAGACCATCAATCTTTAATGGGAACAACTTGGTATATTGGAAAACAAAAACTAGAGTGTATCTTCAATCACTTGGAGCTAATGTTTGGGAAATTGTGGAGAAAGAATATCAATATCCATCAGCAGTCCCCACGGATCCAGCAGAAAGGAAAGCATTTGAAATCATTGTCAAAGTTGTCAATGCCTTATTGGGAAGTCTATCAGAATTAGAATTCGTCATAGTCATGCAACTCAACACAACCAAGGAAATATGGGATAGAATCATTCAGAGCTACGAAGATGACTCCTAGGTAAAACGTGCTAAACTACAAACTCTAAGAATCCAATATGAAACTATCAAGATGCATAGTGATTAAAACATTTCTAGTTATTTTATGCAAGTAGATGGGATTGTAAATCATATGAGAAATCTGGGTGAAGAGATAAAGGAAGCTACTTTAGTTGAGAAAATTTTGAGATCTTTGTCTTCTAAATTTGAGTCAAAAGTGTCTGTCATAGAAGAAGAATAAGATCTTCAAACTATTAGTGTGACTCAACTCCATGGAATCCTAACTTCCTTTGAAATGAGAAAAGGAGGTCCATCAGATATGAGAGAACTCGCATTTAAATCATCAACAAAGGGAAAAGAAAAGGAAGAGCACAATGAATCAGGACACATTTCAGAAGAAGAAGATGAGGTAAATTTTGTCAAGAAGCTTCAATGAGGTTCCAGAAGATTCATAGGTAAGCTACCATTCAAATGCTTTGCTTGTGGTAGACTTGGTCATTACGTTGCTAAATGCCCTCATGTCAAACGAAAGATGTTTGTAGAAGGTAAAATACATTATTATACTCATGATGATAGTGATGTCTTGTCCAGTAATGATGAAGATGATCAAGAAGTTAAACTACTCATGGCATATGAAAATGATGCCTTAGAAAAGGAAGATTTCCTTAAAGAAATCAGTGAACTCAAAATTAGTTTGGAAGAAAAGGATACAGTCATAAACACAGTGACACATCAACTCACTGAAAAGGATAAACACAATGAAGTGTTAGAATGTGAAGTAGTAATTCTAAGAAAATAACTTGAAAAGACAAAGGCTCTGAATCTTGGATTTGCTAGAGGATCGGAAATGTTAGATGAAATCATCAAAGTTCAGTGTTTGCCTATTATAAAGATCGGTCTTTTTTTTCATGAAGGTGAATCTAGCTCACAAGTTTAGGTAAGGAACTCCAATGCAAAATCTGAAATGCTCAACAAGGAGATAAATGCTCAACCCCATCAACAACCAAGGAAAGAAAGACTTCAAAGAAAAACATTTCCACCTAACTATGGAAGGGATAATTGTTTCTTTTCTCTCACAAATAATGTTGAATATTTTAAACGTCATAATTTTGGACATGTTGCAGCCAGATGCAGAAGTAGAAGGATTCAAGACCATCACACAGAAAGATCATTAGTTTCCAGGTACTTTAAGGGATATTATTTTGCATGCAATATGTTTGGTCACAAAGCTATTGATTGCAATAGAAGGAATATGAAACATGTAAGAGTTATGCGTGTAACAAGTTTGGACATAAAGCAAAGGAATGTAGGAGAAAATTTCAGCCACCATACCAAAAGGAGAAAACATCATCACAATCCAAGGTATTGAAGAAGAAGGAATTATTGTCAGAAAGATGTGGCGTAGCTCAGTTTACAGACATAATAGACCCAGGGGGAGATGAAAGTGTAAAACTTCAGTATTCCAATTCTCATACACAGTTATTATAAAGAGAAGTCGCATATATACACGAGTTAGAAGTTGCACAGTGACGTATATGGTGTTTTGAAGAAAAAGCAGTGGGACAGACTCAGGGAAAGGGGTCTAATATGGTTGAGTCAATTATCAATTATCTATTCTATTCTGATTGATGATGGTTACAGTTTGCTGATGATATGTGGAAGTGTTTTTGGCTCTCATAAGTTGTTAATAAGTTGATGAATAACTGGTTAATGATGATTCCTTAATGATTCTTACTAACGAATGCAATGATCAGATCTGATAGTAAATAGTTGGCACAGGTTTGTTGGAAATAATACTGAGA
>APFE031051834.1:90938-141378 GCA_000404065.3 Pinus taeda
ATTAGTATTAGCAAGTCAATAATTTTTCATTTCCATAATCAGATCTATATACGCCACTTCAGTTAATGGAACTCACGTGCACACACAACTGTGGTTAGGATAACTAACGTATATCCAGTAAACTTATGATTCAGTTAATTCATCATATGTTGATCTTTAATCAGTGCATAACCATATAAATAGTAACCAAGTGTAGTAAAAATAGAACAAACCATCACACATAAGAAACACACATGAACACCAAGATATAAGGTGGAAACCCAATGTGGGTGAAAACCAGCTGTTGCAATCGTCTCTGTCTTCTTTTAATAATAAGAGAATTTTGTTTACAATTTTTTGTACTGGTGCAGTCTTACACTAGTACGCAGGCTTCTATCTGTAGAAGGATACAACCTTCTCTCATTCTCCAGCTTCTACTGGAAGGGAGCTACAACCCCCTAGCTCTTGTACTAGCTAATATGTTTACTAGTACGTAGGTGTCGTCCTACAGAAGGCTACAACCTTCTCTTTTCTTCAGGGACCACGTTTCATAAATTTTCAGACCAACAACATCATTCAATCATAAAATATATCTGCATCAACCAATATCCTTTTGAACCAACCACAACCGAATCGATCAACCACTTTGACAACCCATTAATCTGATTATTCAGAATGCAGTCACGAGAACCCAAGCTAGAACCCAAAACACTGCAACAGCAAAAAGAAGCAACTAAAACATATTTTATAAGGTATACGCTACTTCCATGTGTCGAACCTGCGTGCATACGCACTTTCCTGAAAGCGAACCAGTGTACAAATTTGCAAATCAAATTTATAATGTATACGTAGCTTAGATATGCAGAACCAACATGTATACGCTTCTTTGCTAAAGTGAACTTGCCTACAGATCTGTAAATGATTATTTAAACATTAAAAATATTCCATACTTCAGTTATACCTAGATCATCATATTTATAGACTACAACATGCATCAGTTATTCAGATACATGATCAAACCACATAAAAATAATTCACTTCAAGCCTTAAGATCTTGATACATCGTTAGATATTGTCCTTCATCAAATGCTACGGTTCATCCTTGGTTCAAATCAAGCATAGCACCATAAGCCAATAACATGCATATTAGATCTCACACTTCATCAAATATTCGATACTTGCACACCTGGCCTAATGATCTTCTCCTCCTTTTATAGTCTTAGGCCTTTCTCAATACCATGGACCAAAACCACTTAGAACCAATACCTTGGACCAAATACCTGGGGTCAATACCTTGGACCAGATACCTTGGACCAATACCATGGATCAAAATACCATGGACCAAATACTTCGGACCAAAGATTTAGTTTTCCAAGGTATACGCGCTTTTCCTTTTGTGAAAGTGCGTGTGTATGTATACATGGCTTGTATACAGTGAACCTGCATGTATACGCATCTTGGTCAATGGTGAACCTATGTATACCTCTCTTTCTTCACTTTGTGAAGACTGATCTGTAATTCTTTGATTTTTACCTGCTATACTTTCATCTGAGTGAGTTGCCTTTTGAACTGATTCCTTGAAGCTGCCCTGCATTTCATCACATCTGTAAACATTATTGTTATGCATTCTGTCACATATGCTATCTCTTCTGTAAAATCATATAGTTACCATATACATGTGAGTTGTTCTGCTACAAGTGGGTTGCCATCAAGTACAACACATACATCATAATTCCAACAATCTCCCCCTTTGGACACAACCACACCAATTCACTCTCCCCCTTTGACATCAAGGGCAAAGGGTCATGCTCCCCCTGAGTGCATGCTAAATTCTATGATATGCTAAAGTGTGCAGATTGAGTTGCCATGATCGAGTCCATGATCCCCCTGAGCATAAGAAAAGTCTGCAAAAAAATGTTCTAAAAGAAGAACATGACTCTATGCATACATCACAAATGACCTTTCTATCACCAATGACTCATAGATACATCCATCTCCCAACCAAGTGAGGATATACCAAATTTGACTCATCCACCCAACCAAGTGGGGATATATCAATTGTTTATACATGTCAAAAACAAGAAACATTACATCATTCATTCCATGCATAGTGGGGTTACAAATTAGGTATTTTCATGACTGTTACATTAAAAGATATACATGACATATATAACAGAGATCAAATATCTTAAACAAGACCATGATAGTAATCAACAACTATCATATGATCTGCACCATTAGCAGCATCTGTCAACAAAATCTAGACCAACAACTTGTATATGTCCATCATCAACCATGTTCTCCCCCTGAACCTATTCCACCTATTCACTGTCAGATCTGATCATTGCATATGTCAGTAAGAGATATCAAAACATCAAGTTATCAACAACTTTATGAGGACCAATATATTTCCACATGTTATCAGTAGATTGAAACCATCATCAAACAGAGTAGATAATTGACAGAACCATATCAGACCCCTTTTTCTTGAGTCTGGCCTACTTCTTTTCTTTAAACCAACATATACACGATTGTGCCCACAAAAACTCGCATATAACCACCTTTCTCTGAAAAATAGGATTTAACAGCAAGATGATGTAGAAACTACTCCTAGCTTTTGCCCGAGATATTCAAGTGTCTCTCTGGACAATGGTTTAGTGAATATATCAACAACCTATTATTTAGAGGGAACATACTCCAAATAGGATTTAACAATAGGATTATGCAGAAACTACTCCCAGCTTTTGCCTAAGATATTCAAATGTCTCTCTAGGCAGTGGTTTGGTGAATATATCAGCAACCTGTTCTCTGGAGGGAACATACTCCAATTTGACCTTTTTTTCAAGTACTTCACGTAGAAAATGATATTTGATGGGCATGTGCTTGGTCTTGGAGTGCATGACTGGATTCTTTGAAATACTGATGGTACTTGTATTATCACATAGAATGGAGATGGGTGGAGTACATGTGATCTGAAAGTCTTGTAAGTTTTTCATCATCCAAAGTAGTTGTGTGTAGCAAGATGCAGCAGCCACGTATTCTGCTTCAGCTTTAGATAATGCAATTGAACTTTGTTTCTTACTAAACCAAGACACTAACCTAGAACCCATATAGAATGCACCACCACTAGTGCTTTTTTTGTCATCAACACTTCCTGCCCAATCTACATCTGTATATGCATGAAGTGTAAGATTTGTATCTCTAGGATACCATAAACCAAAGTTCTGTGTTCCTTGAAGATATTTGAAAATCCTTTTGACTGCCTGAAGGTGTGATTCCTCTGGATTTTCTTGGAATCTTCCAACTATTCCCACTGCATGCACGATGTCCGATCGGGTACCTGTTAGATATAGCAGACTGCCAATCATGGATCTGTAAGTTGGTTAATGTATTGCTGGTGATTCATCATTTGAACTAAGACTGCATCATGTCACGATTGGAGTGCTTATTGGTTTAGAATCTTCCATGCCATACCTTTGCAGGATCTATTTGAGATATTTGGTTTGTGTGAGAAAAATACTATCTTTATTTTGTTGAATTTGTAGACCAAGAAAATAGGTAAGCTCACCAAGCAAGGACATTTCAAATTCTTGTTGCATTACTGAAGCAAAATTCTGACTCATGGATTCTTCGTTGCTGCCAAAAATGATATCATCAACATACACAACAATTATTAGCAATTTACCAGTGTCCATCTTTGTATATAGATTGTTATCTGCTGACCCCTTTGAAAAACCCAGTTGGTGGAGATATTTATCAATACTGTAATACCATGGCCTTGGAGCATGTTTTTTACCATAAAGAGCTTTTCTGAGTTTGCGTACAAGTTTTGCATCATTTCCAAGAATGAATCCTTCTGGTTGTGCAATATAGACTTCTTCTTCTAAGTCTCCATTGAGAAAGGCAGCTTTTACATGCATTTGGTATACTTTGAATTTCTAAAAACTAGAAAGAGCAAGAAACATTCTTATGGCTTCAAGTCTAGCAACAGGTGCAAAATTTGCTTCAAAATATATACCTTCTTGTTGAGCATATCCTTTACAAACAAGTTTGGCCTTGTTTCTAATAACTTCTCCATTTTCGTTTAGCTTTTTTTTGAATATCCATTTAGTTCCTATGATATTCGTATCATGAGGTCTAGGAACTAATTCCCAAGTATTATTCTTTTTGATTTGTTCAAGTTCTTCATTCATGGCCTTGACCCAACATTCTTCTCTACATGCTTCATTTACATTTTGAGGTTCAGTGGAAGATAGTAATGCTAGATAGCTTGAAGTTTTAGCAATGGTTCTTCTAGTCTGCATACCTACCCCATTTTCCCCCAAAATTTGAGTTTCTGGATGATTTTTTTGAACATAACTGGACAGAGTCTTTTCTTCTATCGTTATCTCTTCTTTTGGTGCTTCATTGGTTTCTTCTTCAAAATCAATGTGATTTGATGTGGGAAAATGATCCTCATCTTCCTCATTGTCATAATCTTTGGTTTTTATCTGTTTGGGATTTTTGCATGCTTCATCAACCACAACATCAATACTTTCAATAATTTTCCCAAATCTTTTATTGTAACATTTATATTCTTTACTTCGGGAAGAGTAGCCAAGAAGAATACCTTCATCTGCTTCGGGTTCAAACTTACCAAGTTTTTCATCAGTCCTTTTTATGTAACATTTGCTTCCAAACACTTTGAAGTATTTTACAGTAGGAGTCTTACCATACCAAAGTTCAAGTGGAGTTTGAGTGCTGTTTACCCGAACATTTGCTTGGTTGAGAATAGTGACGGTAGCGAATGCAGCTTCACCCCAGAAGGTTGCAGGAGTTCCAGATTCATCTAACATAGCATGAGCCATTTGTTGAATAGTTCTGTTCATCCTTTCTACCACTCCATTTTTTTGAGGAGTCCTTGCGATGGAGATTTGCCTTTTTATTCCATGTTGTTCACAAAAATCAAAGAATTCATCTGAGGTAAATTCCCCTCGTCGATAAGATCTGAGGCATTTGATTTTGCGATCTGATTCATTTTCAACCAAAGCATTGAACTTTTCAAGTGCTTCATATTTATGCTTTAGAAGACCTATCCAACACATTCTAGAAAAATCATCAAGAAATAATATAAAGTATTCTTCTCCATGAGGTGATTTTTTCCTTGATGGTCCACATAAATCAGTATGAACAAGTTCAAGAGGCTTACTAGTTGACCCTTCATTTTCGATGAAGTGAGATCTGGTTTGCTTACCGAATTGACATGATTTGCATATAGTATTTTCAGGAATGTTGATATCTAGAAGATCATAAACAACTTGGAAACTGCATGCTTTTCTTATTTGAGAAAAGCTTAGATGTCCCAATCTTTTGTGCCATAACTAGTTTTCATCATTTTTGCTTAGATAGCACTGTTGTTGTCCTCCCTTGAGTATGTATAGGTTGTTTTGATTTCTTGTCCCTTTGATCACGGTTTCTCCCGTATCAAGCTCATGAAAAACACATCCATTTGATCAAAACACTACTTCATTTCCTTGATCACACATTTGACTCACACTCAATAGGTTATGCTTTAAGCCATCAACATACATAACATTCCTAGCTTTAACTTTTTCTTTCAATAAAACAGAGCCTTTACCTTTTATGACAGCATGAGTGTCATTTCCAAATGAGACACTCTTTTTCTTTTCTAAGGCATTATATGAGTGCAATTTTTCTTTGTCACCCATCATGTGTTTTGAGCATCCATTGTCGATGTACCACTAGTTTTCTTGTCCTTCTGCATACAAGGCTATACCAAAACTTTATGTTTGCAGTTCTTTCTTTCTCCATATTTTGGGATTTAATGGAGTTTTCTCCTTTTGAGTTATTTGCCGAAATTTACTCCTGCATTTAGATTCTTCATGGCCAAAGTTGTTACAGATTGAGCATTATATTTCATTTTCAAGAAGAGAAAAATTATTATAGGAACTTTTCTTGATCCCTGTCATATTCCTTTGATTTCGTGCTTCTCTAGTCATGATAGTTTTGTAAGCAACACGTTTAGTAGCTTTGTGTCCAAAATTATGACATGAGAAACATTGACCATTAAAGAAATTCCTCCGATTATCGAATCTACTGACCTTGTAGTTTCTATTGATATTTATCTTTGAAGAAAATTGAGTACGATTTACCTGAGGTTGATTTTGGCTTCTGTTCATCCTTGAAGTAAATTGAGCCTGATTCACCTGGTGATCTGCTTTATACCTTTGCTGATGGTTTCCAAACTATTCACTACTCTTTGTTGCATAAAGATAGCTTTTAGTGGAGGTTGACGACTTCTATGATTGAGATGTTTCTTCAGTATATCCAAGACCTGTCTTTATCAGAGGAGATCGTTGCACTTTGATAACTTCATTTAAGGTTTCTGATCCTTTAGCAAATCTAAGATTGAGAGCTTTAGTTTTCTCAAGATCCTTTCTTAGAACCACAATTTCACATTCTAGCTTTTCATTGTGTTTTTCTCTTTCAACAAGTTGGTATGTCAAGGTATCTATAATCATATTCTCTTCTTCTAAACAGATTTTGAGTTTAGAGATTTCTTCATAAAGATCATCTTCATCTAAAGAATCCAAAAAGTCATCATCTTCATAAGCCATCAGAAGTCTATAGTCATTACTATTTTCATCTTCATCACTATTTGATAAACCATCGTTATCTTCATGAGTATAGTAGCTCTTTTTACTTACACTTTGTTTTCTATTCCATTTTGCAGATTCCTTCCCTTTATCATATTTATCTTTATGAGGACATTTGGTAGCATAATGACCAACTCTACCACAGGCACAACATTTGAAAGGTAGTTTACCTCTGAATCTTCCGGAACCCCATTGAAGCTTCTTGACAAAGTTTGCTTCCTCTTCTTCTTCTTAAATATGTCCTAATTCATTGAGTTCTTCTTTTCCTTTTGCTGAAGCTTTAAATGCGGCTTCTCTCATATTTGATGGACTTCCTTTTCTCATCTCAAAGGCAGTTAAGATTCCATGAAGCTGTGTCATAGTAATAGTCTGTAGATCTTGCTTTTCTTCTATGGAAGATACTTTTGATTCAAATTTAACAGATAAGGATCTTAAAACTTTTTCAACTAAGGTAACTTCCTTTATCTCTTCACCCATATTCTTCATGCAATTAAAAATATCATCTATACATAAGAATTAACTAGCTATACTTTCATCATTGTGCATCTTGAGAGTTTCATATTGAATTCTGAGAGTTTGCAGTTTAGCATGTTTACCTGAGAGTCTCCTTTGTAGCTTAGAACGATTTTGTCCCATATTTCTTTGGTTGATTTGAGCTACATAACTTTGACAAACTCTAATTTTGACAGACTTCCCAATAATGTATTGACAACCTTGGCATTGGTTTCATATTTCTTTTTACCTATTGTATCTGTAGGAATTACTGATGGAAATGTATATCCTCCTTCCACGATTTCCCAGACATCTATTCCAAGAGATTGAAGGTAGGTTCTGGTTCTTACCTTCCAATAAACAAAGTTGCTCCCATCAAAGATTGGTGTTCTGATGGATCCCCTGCTTTCTTGATTACTCATAATGATGGATCTTCCTTCAAGCGATCAAGCTTCTTCTGAAGGACCTGCTCTGATACCAATTGTTGGAAATAATACTGAGAGGGGGCGGGGGGTGAATCAATATTATCAAGTCAGTATTTTTTCATTTCAATAATCAAATCTATATACGCTACTTCAGTTAATGGAACTCGCATGTGCACGCAACTGTGGTTAAGGAAAC
The DNA here is from genome assembly GCA_000404065.3 of Pinus taeda. NCBI lineage: Eukaryota > Viridiplantae > Streptophyta > Pinopsida > Pinales > Pinaceae > Pinus > Pinus taeda. Next base: position 98,687 of record APFE031051834.1, read on the forward strand.
TAGCGTATATCCAGTAAACTTATGATTCATTTAATTCATCATATGTTGATCTTTAATCAGTGCATAACCATATAAGTAGTAACCAGGTGCATTAAAAATAGAACAGACCATCACACATAAGAAACACACATGAACACCAAGATATAAGGTGGAAACCCAATGTGGGTGAAAACCACCTACTGCAATCATCTCTATCTTCTTTTAATAATAAGAGAATTTTGTTTACAATTTTTTATACTAGTGCAGTCTTATACCAATACGTAGGCTTCTACCTACAGAAGGCTACAACCTTCTCTCATTCTCCAGCTTCTATTGGAAGGGAGATACAACTCCCTAGCTCTTGTACTAGCTGATATGTTTACTAGTATGTAGGTGCCAGCCTACAGAAGGCTACAAACTTCTCTTTTCTTCAAGGACCACGTTTCATAAATTTTCAGACTGGATCCATCAACAACATCATTCAATCATCAAATATATCTACATCAACCAATCTCCTTTTGAACCAACCACAACCGAATCGATCAACCACTTTGACAACCCATTAATCTGATTATTCAGAATGCAGTCATTGGAATACAGTCACCAGAACCTAGAACATTGCAACAACAAAAAGAAGCAACTAAAACATATTTTATAAGGTATACGCTACTTCCATGTGTCAAACTTGTGTGCATACGTGCTTTCCTCAAAGCAAATCAGCATATAGATTTGCAAATCAAATTTATGATGTATACGCAGCTTAGATATGCAGAACCAGCGTGTATACGCTTCTTTGCTAAAGTGAACCTGCATACAGATCTGTAAATGATGATTTAAACATTACAAATATTCCAGACTTCAGTCATACCCAGATCATCATATTTACAGACTACAACATGCGTTAGTTATTTAGATACATGATCAAACCACGCAAAAATAATTCACTTCAAGCCTTAAGATCTTGATACATCATTAGATATTGTCCTTCATCAAATGCTAAGGTTCATCCTTGGTTTAGATCAAGCATAGCACTATAAGCCAATAAGCTGCATATTAGATCTCACATTTCATCAGATATTCGATACTTGCACACCTGGCCTAATGATCTTCTCCTCCTTTTATAGTCTTAGGCCTTTCTCAATACCATGGACCAAAAACACTTAGGACCAATACCTTGGACCAAATACCTGGGGTCAATACCTCGAACTAGATACCTTGGACCAATACCATGGACCAAATACTTCAGACAAAGATTTAGTTTTCCAAGGTATAAGCACTTTTCCTTCTGTGAAAGTGCGCGTGTACGTATACGTGGCTTGTATACAGTGAACCTACATGTATACGTAGCTTGGTCAATGGTGAACCTGTGTATACCTCTCTTTCTTTACTTTGTGAAGACTAATATGTAATTCTTTGCTATTTACCTGCTATACTTTCATCTGAGTGAGTTGCCCTCTGAACTGATTCCTTGAAGCTGCCCTGCATTTCATCACATCTGTAAACACTACTGTCATGCATTCTATCACATCTAATATCTCTTCTGTATATTCATCTAGTTACCATATACATGTGAGTTGTTCTGCTACAAGTGGGTTGCCATCATGTACAACACATACATCATAATGCCAACAAGGTTCAGTGGGAACATATGTTTCTAATAATGCATTGTTGGCATTATATTAGAAGACCTTGGTATGTGACGATAATTATATTTCTTGATCCACATAGTTGTTTGATTTAGGTGACTCTTTTGATGATGGACATATACAGGTTGTTGATCTTGATGCTGCTAACAGATGCTGATGGTGCAGATCATATATGGTGTATGATAGTTGTTGATGACTATCATGGTCTTGTTTAGATTATTGGTCCTTGTTATAAATGTCATGTATATCATTTGATGTAAAGGTCATGAAAAGACCTAATTTTTAACCCCACTATGCATGGGAAGGATGATGTAATAATTGCTATTTCAGTCATGTATAAACATTTGGTATATCCCCACTTGGTTGGGTGGATGAGTCAAATTTGGTGTATCCTCACTTGGTTGGGTGATAGATGTATGTATGAGTCATTGGTCTTAGGGAGGTCATACTCACTTTGTTGAGTTATAGAGTCATGTTATTCTTTTGAAAAATATCTTTGTAAACTTTGCATGTACTGAGGGGGAGCATGGACAACATAATGTATTTCAAAAGGGGAGAATATCTTGGTCCGCCCTTTGCCATTGATGTCAAAGGGGGAGAGTGTCTTGGTGTTGTAGTTGCCATCAAGTCCAAAGAGGGAGATTGTTGGCATTATGATACAGGTGTTGTCCTTGATGGAAACTCACATAGATGACAATTCATAGTGCAACAGGTTAACATCAAAGGATTACAGATCAAACTCCAGAGATTGAAGAAAAACAGTGGTTTAAGAAGTATATGCTGGTTCATTTTGTCCAAGTAGCGTATAAACGAAAGTTAACAGAACAAAAGGAGTGTATACGCATACACGCACCCTCACAAGAGGAAAAGCACGTACAGGTTGGAAAATAAAAGTTTTGGTCCGAGATATTTAGTCTGAGGGATTTGGTCCAAGGTATTGGTCTAAGGTATTTGGTCTGAGGTATTTGGTCTAAGGTATTGGTCCAAGGTATTTGGTCTGAGGTGTTGGTCCTAAGTGGGTTTGGTCTAAGGTATTGAGAAAGAACTAAAACTATATAAGGAGGAGATCATTAGGCAAGTGTGTGCAAGTGAATGGGTTTCTGAGGAATACTTCTATCTGAAGTATATGTTATGTTGTAGGGGCTATGATTATGAGATGATATGAAATATTTTGTGCACCTTGGATACAATGTTAGATCAGGATCATAAGAACTTAAATGACTTATCATTGCATGATCTGATGTTGATTGGGCTAGATCTAAATTCTAATGCATGTTTTATTCTGTAAATGTTATGATCTAGGTATAACTGAAGTCTAGAATAGTTGTGAAGTTTAAGTTAGTATTTGCAGATCTATATGTTGGTTAGCTTTGTTAAAAGCATGTATACACACTGGTTTGGCACATCAAATTAGCATATACATTATGAATATGATGTTTGAATTTGTAGTTGGTTCTGGTTGTTGATGCAGAGTTCTGGGTTCTGCTTTGAGTTCTAGTGACCGTGTTTTGGTAACAGTGTTTTGAATGTTTAGATTGATTGATTGCGATTTTCTTCAGTGATGATGGGTTTTCAGTGATTGGTTGCATTGTAGTGGTGATTGATTTTGAGCTTCAATGTTACTTATGGGTCTAGTATGAAAATTTGATGAAACGTGGCCTTCAGATTGTGGTGTTGTATTCCAGGAGTATCCAATCTCAAAATTTATGAAACGTGGCCCCTAGAGGAAGAGAGAAGGTCGTAGCCTTCTTTAGGTCAGAATCTACATATTGGTAAACATATTGGCTAGTACAAGATCCAAAGGGTTGGATCTCCCTTCCAGTAACAACTGGAAAACGAGTGAAGGTTGGATCCTTTTGTAGGCTGGTGCCTACATACTAGTAAACGGATCGGCTAGTACAAGAGCTAGGGGGTTGTAGCTCCCTTCCAGTAGAAGCTGGAGAACAAGATAAGGTTGTAGCCTTCTACAGGTGGGTGCCTACATATTGGCATAAGTCTGCACTAGCACAAGATTGTCAATAGTTTTTTCTTATATTAAAAGAAGACAACATCAGGTGTTTTTTGTCTCGCATTGGGATTCCACCTTAAATATTGGTGTTCATGTGTGTTGCTTACGTGTGATGGTTCATTTTGTTATTACTACATATGGTTACTATTTATATGGTTAATGAAGTATTGATGCACTGATTAAAGATCAAGATATGATGAATTAACTGAATCATAAGTTTGTTGGATATACGTTGGTTGCTTTGAAGACACTTGCGTGTACACACGAGTTACCTTCATTGAAGTAGCGTATATAAATCTGAGTATGAAATGAAAAGGATATTGATTTGATAATATTTATTCACACCCCCCCCACCCCCCAATATCTTTTCCAACATATTTGACTGATGTGTTGTTTTTCTTTCAAATGTAATCAAGATCTTATAAAGAGTTAAGCACCCCTACTCCCAACTTGCAGGATCTGAATTTTCCAACATAGTATGCATAATCCTTCAAATTTCAGTGCATAACATGCCTTTGGAAGAAACATTGGTCATATTGGAGGAATCCACACTATAAATTTGTGAGGTCATTCTTCATTAGAATAGTTTCCCTACTGTTTGGGACGATCTTTTGGGACCTTGGAACAAAGAGGTTGGACACTCTCTTTACAAACATAATAAACTTGTTTTCAAAACTGGTCCCACCTCAATTGAGATTTTGTTTTCTCTACCATAGATTATTTTATTGTCTTATTTAAGCCAATAGAATGACTTAGCATATAGAGAAATTAGTTTGGCGTATCTCTTCCTAGTGAACTTATAATCGTTATGTGTTTGCATGAAAACTTTTATTGTTGTTCTCTTTAAGTAGAGTAACTTGTAGTCTTTATGTGTTCCCATGATTTTTTTTTTTTTTTTTCTCTTTTAGAGAAAACTACGTGTTCTCTTAACATATTTTGTCTCAAATACTCAATGTTCTATAAGTATTCTTTAGTGTCCTTTTACATAAAAAAAGGGATCCAATGTATATTATGGGATCAATGTTTTGTGTTGTACGTTTCCTTGGTTTTAGCAATTCTTTAAGTGTCCAACTAGTTTTCGAAGTTGAATGAAATATATTTTATAGAGAAAAAGAAGATGGAATGTATTTAGCACTCCCTTATGACCATGGACAAGTAATATAATTGTCAACAAATAGTCGATTATAGTTTTGTTATGAAGATCAATTTCATTGAATGAACATCCTTTTTATCACTACAGGTGGCGATTGAGGTGTCCTATGTTTTGATATAGTCTCTAATCTATGCCATATTAGTATCTTCTATGATTTCTTTCAAGTGGAAAACTGCCAAGTTCTTGTGTTTCCCCTTCATCATGGTCTTCACTTTTCTATACTATACATATTATGCAATGATAACAATGCCCCTAACACCAAGTCACCATATTGTTAAAATCATTTCATCACCCTTTTATTATACATGGAATCTCTTTTGTGGTTTCATTATTCCTTGACCTATAAGCCCATATTTTCAACTCTTTATCTGTTCATCAAATTTTCTTCCAGTCATGATTTGAATTGAAATGTTGACAGTAGTTGGAAATCCCCCTATTGAGTGATCCTATTACAATTAATTCTCTGGTTGTGTTTTGAAAACAGAAAATGGCCTATATGGTGGAGATGGTACTACTGAGAAACTCATGTTTCTTGGACACTCTATGGTCTGATTGATTCACAATTGGGTAATGTAGAAACAAATATGTAGATAGCAGATGTGAAAGTGAAGGTGGCCAGATTAATAAAATCATATTTTAGGATGAGACATGACTTTCTAGGAATTTTAGCACTGGTAATGGTGTGTATCCTTGTTGTCTTTTCTTTTTTCTTTTCTTTGGACATCAAAAGCTTCCACTTCTAGAAAAAATAGAAATCCCCTAACATATGTGTCATCTAGAATAAATATTTTATCATCTTCATGAGTGGCATCTAGAAAAATAACTTTATATATAACTAGAAGAAGTTGACTAAAAAAAAACAATCTTATAGTTTCAAAAATCAAAATTTTGAAGGTGCAATAAACAGATAAATTGCTTGTCCCATTTATAACTAACCAAGTTAGGGGTTTTCTAGAATCATTTATATGACGTCTTAGAAATTGGAACCACCCTATTCTCATTTAAGAAAAATAATATTGACAGGTCAATATTTATTTATTTTATAACTTAATGTCAAATATAATGTTTTGGGTTTTGTATGTATGTTTGGATACTCTATTGTCTCACTCACTTAAAAAAAGGTCATATTTTTCTAAGAAAAACGTAGACAAACACATCTTAGAGGAATAGTTTATATGAACCACTAAAACACTAATAAAAAAATATATATAATACATAATAATATACTAGAATTTGAAGACATGGATAAAAATATATATAATACATATTATTATATTGGAATTTGAATATATGGATAAACTTGGATTTTAATGGAAATAGCAGCTACCTTTTCTTATCTCAACTTAGAGTAGGTAATTTAACATTCAAGTAGAAAGCCATAAAATCTAAGGTGCCCCAACCTTTTGTGCCAAAGCCAGCTTTCTTCAGATTTACTTAAATAACAATGCTCTTGGCCACCTTCTAGGACATAAACATTACCTAGAGTTATTGTTCCCTTGATTATGACCTTTACATGTATCCATATTTCTTACCACACAATTCTTTGATCTAAAAATAACTTCATGCCCTTGATCGCACATTTGACTAACACTTAACAAGTTATGTCTTAATCCATTAATAAATAATACATTCCCATCCTTGACCTTTTTCTTTAAAATCATAGATCCTTTCCATTTGATAGAAACAGGGGAGTTATTAACAAGCATCACATTATTTTATTTATTTATTTCATTAAAAGAAACAAACTTATCTCTGTCACTTGTCATATGCTTTGAAAATCTATTGTCGATGTACCCTAGATTCTCTTGATCTTCTGCAAACAATGCTAGACCACAATTTTCAGAGGCAATATTTTTCTTTTTCCATACCTTCGGTGGTATTGTCTTTGGTTCATGTTGATAAGATGATTTCTTCATTACCAAAGTTATTGCAAATAGAACATTCAATTTTGTTTTGAAGAGGTGAGAAAACAATATAAGAAGTTTTCTTTGTCCCAGTTGCATTTAGTTGTTTTCTTGCTTCTCTAGTCATAATTGTTTTATAAGCAACACAATGAACAACTTTATGACCAAAATTGTGACAAGTGAAGCATTGACCATTAAAGTAAGAATACCTGGGAGTATAATACCTTCTTTAGTAGCTTTCCTTTTGTTCTTGGTAGAGTTGTTTTGCATGTGAAGGATTTGATCCTTTGTTCTTTTGTTGAGTTTTATAATTCTAATGACTACTGCCATACCTTCTTGAGTATCTTTCCTTTTATTCATGGTAAGGTTGTTTTGCATGGGTAGGATTTGATCCTTCATTCTTTTGTTTAGTTCTATAATTATTATGAATGATTCCTTTTACCACATTGGCATAGCTTCGTATACCTATTTCAAAATATTTCATAGGTTTTTATGTTTCACCATTTGGGTTGTATCCAAGATCTATCTTGATTAGAGGAGAGCAATGCACTTTAATGATTTCTTCTAAAGTCTTAGATCCTTCAACAAATCTATGATTTAGAGTCTTTATTTTCTCGAGTTCCTTTCTTATACACACAATTTCGATTTCTAAATTTTCACAGTTTCTTTCCTTTTGCTAGAACTTGTATTTTCAAACCTTCTTTAGCAAATTTAGCTTCTTCTAGACAGATTTTTAGCTGAGTTATTTCTTGAACAAGGGTGTTTTCCTTATACATACTGATTTCCTTTTCTTGATTCCTATTTATAACTCTATGTCTATCAATTTCTTCCAATTCTTTCATTAAGTCATCTTCTTCACAAATATCTAATTCATCATCATCATTATTGAAAGAATATTCAATGTTAAAGACATCATCACTTAGCATAAGCATACCTTTGTTGTACATTTTTTCTGACTTGCATTTTTTTATTTTTTTTTTGTTCTGCCGCAGATTGTCCTTGACCCATAAATGCATCACTGTTACTGCTCTCCTAAATTGATATCTTCCTTTGAGCTATCATCCCTGATCCACTTCAATTAGTTAAGCTTTAACTAGAGTGACCTTCTCTGATAATAATTGTTAATAAAAATACTAGGGGGGGTGGGATGGTGTGAATCAGTATTTTAAACCCACTTTAATTTTTCATTTAATATTCTGATTTATGTATGCTATGGTCATTCAGGAAACTTGCATATATACGTGACTATGGTAAATGAAAACCATGTATATACAAATATCTAATTTGTCATTTAAAATGTTTACTGCATCATTACTTCATTATTCATTCATTAAGCAGAAACCATAAGAAGTAAATAACAGATATATCATCAACACACAAGAGAGATATCAAAACATATGAAAAATAGGATTTTAGGTGGAAATCCAATGTGGGAGAAAACCATTATTGTTGTTGTCTTTGTCTTCTTCTTTTATTAGGAAGAAAACTTCTTACAATCTTGTACTAGTGTAGATTCTTACCATCGCGCAAACACCCACCCACAGAAGGATACAACCTTATCTCGTTCTCCAACACCCACTGGAAGGGAGCTCCAACCCATGATCTCATTTATGACTCCTCCGAAAGGGAGTGCCTACCCCCTAAAAACATTTACCAGCTACCACTGGAAGGAAGCTTCGACTCCCTCACTTAAGGATCCAACCCTTAGCACCTCCTGTGGACCATGTTTCATAATATTTCATATTAGATCCACCTGAATCAAACATCAAACCTGTAGGCCACTTTTCATCGTATTTTCAGACTAGACCCACACCCATCATAAAGCTCAATACTAAACTTAATACTGAATTTGAAAGACAATCAATGAACCAACTGAACCACGTAACATCATCCAAAAAATCACTAAATCTCAATTAACCATTACAACTAGATAAAACCATTCTGTATCAGATATAAACCATAAAATCATACCAATGCACAACCATTCATCAATATATAGTGTTAATCCTCACAGAAACATAGTTTTGTTCTTGTAAACCCTAATCAGACATACATTAAAATGTATACGTTACTTTTGTGAAGCGCAACTACTCATATACGCGCTTCCATTGTATAGGACCTGCATACAGGTCTCAAATCATCATGCATCAATGCAACACTGAAGTTACCACTAAACCATACATGAACCAATCACATGACACCAAAGAAATCACAGATAGATCATGGAATCATACCCAATCATACTTTTATACCATTAAACTGATTAACACAACCAATTCATCTCAATCCACGCCGTTAAACACAAATTATCATAATAGAGACATCATCGATAGATAACAAAAATCATAACCAAACTGATCAAATGTCATTATTTACCAATATTGAAAACCCTAACACATATAAGTGACTTCCACAAGACATATCAGCATATGTATGCGCTTATTATGCACAAAACCCGCGTATAGATCTCAACATACAATATAAATTCACAAAATTTATACGCGACCATACATAGACAAATCTGCATATGTACGTGATCATTCAAAGGAAACCTAGCGTATATATATGAAATCACTTAATCATACTTTCATGGCATAACACAACACTTGTCAAACCCAAATCTCGGCATACATATCGTTACAGTCACACATCATTATATGTAGATTCATACCATCATCATAGATCTACAATTGCTAACTATAAACATAAATAGGTCAAGCAATATATATTCATTTTAGATACATCATATCTGAGCCATCTCCATGCTCTTTGGTGCATCCCTGTTTCAAATCAGATTACACATTAATAACCCATAACTTGCACACATAACACCTTGATCTCCATCTCCTTTTATATTTAGCCTTAGACAATACCTTAGGTAAATCCCTTAGTGATGTCATCGGTATTATTTGACGAGATAAAATAATCGTTTTAGCTTTCATTACCATGGACCAAAACCATGGTAAATAGCCCTAGTATTCAAATTACCATGGTGCAGATTATGTAAGCGACTTTTCTTCACAATATCTATGTATGTACGCGACCTTTCTTCTCAAGCCCCACGTATACTTTCTCAAACTTTACCTTTACCATCCATCTATTTGTGAACTGACATTCCTTTGTCCATATCACTTGTAACATTTGTACCAGATTGCATAATCTTCATGTTATCACAATGTTGACATCTTTATCAAGTAGGTTTCCATCAAGGACAACACATTAGCCATAATGCCAACATCCTATATATACTAAGGAGACCTAGTCTTAGGATCATCAAATATTGCCTTGTTCACTATATTTATTATATAAGGATGTTTACCCCTAAAAGTGAACTATAATTATTGGTTAATTATAATTTTTAAGGTGCAAGGATCATAAGTTTTGTATTTAAGCTCTTGATCCTAGGGTTTTGCTGCTTCAAACAGGTCATCATGGAATTTTAACTATAACTTTTTTTTTCTATGCAGTTTCAGATGGTGAAACCTAGAGATGGTTTAGAATACATCCCAAGAAATCCATGGTTCAAGTTTTACATCTGGTTTCACTATATATTCAAAGATATGGTTCAATGAAGTTAAGGTTTATAAAGGTTCCTAAATTCTATCTTGTCATTTTCACGATAACCTTTTTTCACCATGTTGAGGGAAAATCTTGGTGAATGTCTGGTCCAAGTTATAGATATTTTTTTACTAAATTTTAGGAGATATTTTCCAAGGAACTCAGGGTTTTTGTATGCTCTAGAATTTAGTCTTAAATATGTCAGTTCAGAATTTTTACTATAATTTATTTTTTTTGTAAAGCTTCATAAAGTGGAACTGGGACCATCTTAAGAAGAAATATTAGGCAATATCTAGTAAAATTTGTAGAATTTGGTTCACTATAATTTGAGAGGTACATCTTATGGAACATAGGGCATGTTAACAATCATGAAATAAATTTTAAATAAGCCAACTTGGTATCTTTTATATATCTTCTTGTCTGGAAATTTTCAAACTATGAAATCTTCAAAAATTTTAGGAGACAGGTAGAATTAGCTGAGGTATAGTTTTTGAAATTATATTTTAAGAATTGGACACGTGGAATGAAAAAAGTTGTATCAAGAAAGGCTCAATTTGACTTTAGCCTTAGTCAAATTGAGTAAATCAAATTTCCACATCACCTGGACAACTTAGAGGAAGTTAACTAGTGTGACATGGCTCTTATCACTCAGTTGGCTCGGTTAATTTGAGTTAGAGGGCTTGGAGTTTAGTTATTCATGTGTGATTGCTAAATTTTAGTAATTGAGTTTGGTTATTTTCATTTGTATTCAGTTAACTAACCTCTAACTATTGATAGATTCAATTGAAGGTTAGTTATACAATGGGACAACAGTCTAACTCAAAGATTTTTCAGTTAACTAATCAATCAGCCCAAAATAGCTAGTGCATGCAAGGAATTCAAATTCTTTAGCAAAAGTGGAGATGGAAATGCAATGTAACATCAATTGTAAACTAGTTTTGAGTGTACAGTTGTTGCATGCAATCCGTGCTCAATCCTTGGGAATTGCACAATCAATTTGGAGGAAATTCCTATCTTTCAGGGGTCAATTTCCTCAAGATTTGTGCAAGGAAATAGGAGGCTTGTTGAGGAAAGAATTGGCTAATTGTTGGCTAGCGTTTGTCATTGAGAAGAGAGAACCTTTATTCTTTTGCAGCTTGAGCTAGAAATTGTAATAGTTTCTTTATTCATTTGATTAATGCAAAAAGGATTGAGGGGATTTTCCCAGTTTGATTCCCCTAGAAATCACTGTATATGTGTGGTTTTTCTTATTGCATGTCGATGCATGTTGTTCTAAATTGTGATTTTCATTCGCAGATCAGTAGAATAGAATTGTGTCTCTTGTTTTTAGGTTGAAATCTTAAGCGATTACAATTTATATCAAATTTCTACATGGTATTAGAGCCCTGAAATCACATTAAAACCAATATTTCAAACTTGTCTCTCAGGAATTTTGAAGTGGAAGCTTTAGTGCAACAATTTTTTGTTCAGAATTAGGAGAATGTCTTTCAATGGTCTGAGATTGGAGTATGCCCTAGAGGGTAGCTTGAATTTCATAGAATGGAAGGATCGAATAGAAGAAGTGCTTGATGACAATGGTGTGTTAGAATATGTGAAAATCGATATTGCAAAACCTCTACAATCGGATGCACAATAGTTAACCCAGTGGAAGAAGGATGTTGAAAAGGTGAGAAGAATTATTCGGGAAGGTGTGAGAGACCACGTGGTCTCAAATCTCCATTGAAAAGAGACATCATTTGCAATGTGGAAGACACTAACTAAGCTATTCAAAAATAATAGTGACCATATAAAATTGGCCGTGGAAGACAAACATCCAAACATTAGAATGCATAAAAATGACATTATTATGTAGTATCTATCCATGTTTACACAAGTTCAGCATGATATTGTAGGGGTCGAGGTGAATGTAGCAAAAGATGACCTATTGAGACTAGCAATTCTATGCCTTCCGAAATTCTAGCATAACTGCTAAGACTCTGTGAATGGGAGGGAAAATTTACCAAATTGGGAAAGGTTGTGGTCTGATTTGATTCAAGAAGAATTAAAGAGAAATAACAAAGATGGAACGTGATCCAAAGCTAAGGATGAAGATAATTCTGCATTGGTTGGAAAGGGGAAGAAGGGAAAAGGAAAGAATACCTAGAGCAAACATGAATCCAGCCAAAATAATGGCAAGAAGTAAGACTTGAGCAAGATAAAATTCTTCCACTTCCATGAATTCGGGCACTATGCAACAAAATATCCACATAAGAAGCCTTCATGAGGGGAAAAAGGTGAATCATTGGCTTCACATTTCGAATTACACTTCACCCTAACAGCATGCATGATCAACATTGTTATGGGGAGTGTGTGGTACATTGATTCTGGTGCCTCATTCCATATGATAGGGTGAAAGGATTTTTTCAGTAGCTTGGAGGAGAAGGATCTCTAGATGCATATCAAATATGGGGATGATGGGAGGTACAATTCTACAGGAATTGGTAATGTCACCTTTGAGAGGGAGAAAGCCTCTACTCTTTTCCAAAAAGATGTTATGTTTGTATCTAGGCTCAAGAAGAACATGATCTTTTTAGCAATATGGGGGATCTTGGCTATGATGTTATTTTAAGTAAAGGTAAATCCTTTCTAAGACACATAGCTATCGGGAAAGTGAAGCAGATTGCAGTTCAAGTCAAGAACCTATACAAACTTGAGGTGGGATATTGTGTTGCATTGACCACCAAGGCAGAAAAAGTGCAAAGTCGAGATATTGGAGAACACTGGCACAAGAGATTAGGTCATCTACACCATGGTGCTCTAAAAATCATGCAACAAATTATTATCAGTCTCCCTATAGGCTCCCTTGACCAAAAGGATGTTTGCAAGGGTTGCACATTGGGGAAATATGTCAAATCCACTTTCAATGGTCGAGATAAGGAGCTGATGCAATCTTGGAGTGAGTCCTCTCTGATGTTTGTAGACCCTTTTATACAACCTCCACAACAAAACATAAGTACTATGTTATTTGTATTGATTATTTCTCTAGAAAATGTTGGATCTTCTTCATGCAAAAGAAGGATGGAGTTTTCTTAAAGTTTGTTGAATTCAATGCATTGGTTGAGAAGGATATTGGGAAGAAGGTAAAGGCTCTAAAGAGTGACAATGGAGGTGAATTTTTTTCACATTCCTTAAAGGATTTATGTGCCAAAGAAGGTATTCGAAGACAGCTAACAACAACCCATAACCAACAAAAAAAATGGGGTAGATGAGAGGAAGAATAGGAGCATAGTGGTAGAAGTAAGGGTCATGTTGCATGATTAGGGGTTTCCACTACATCTATGGGAAAAATCATGCAACACTGCAATCTACTTGCAGAACCAGAGTCCTCATAGAATAATTTGTATGGTTACATAGAAGGAAGCTTTCTCTGGGAGAAAGCCTAATGTGTCTCATTTTAGAATTTTTGGAGCTTCATTTTATTGTCATGTCTCCAAGGATTTGAGGAGAAACTTGAACCTACAACAGAATTGGGAGTTTTTCTAGGATACATCGAAACTCCACACAATTACCGGGTGTATTTGACTTCACTAAGGATGATAGTTGTAAGGAGATATGTTAAGTTTGATGAGGACAAATCTATAATATGATCTCTATAATGAGAGATGAGTATCCCACTAGAGAAGGATCTTCTAGCTACAAAGGAGGATGATCGGTATGAGCTTTAGGAGGTTGTGGAGCAGCCACATGCAAAGGAGAAAATAGGAGGCAGAGTGGAGGCATCCACTCAACCAAAATCTTCTAGAGTGGGGAGAAAGAGAACCAAAGAAGATAATCGATTTTTGCAGGATGTTAGGGAGAATATGGGAGCCCTTATGTTGGGTGCAATACAACTTGGTCTAGTTTTGGTCAAAGACTTCGCATTTTGAGGAGCAGAGCCCGTGAAATTCTATTCATCATGTAGTGTCTAGGGGATTTGGGGTGGGTCAAAGCCCCTTATTTTGTAACCAACATCAGGTGTTAGTTGATTGTTTTGTTGGATCCATAATATATGGACCATAGTTTTCTAGTAATGGAATCTATATAAGAAGATGTAATACTTTGTCGAGAAGAAGTCATATCTGATTTTGATGAATTAGTTATATCTTCTATCTTTAGTCTATATTTTGGGTTAGGGAAGACTCCGCAGCTAAGTGCGTAGAGGCCTTGAATAGTCTGCAGCTGAGTGTGCAAACCATCTGAAGTTGGGTGCACAGGTCAAAGAAGTTGTATGTATTGAAGATCTATCTTAATAACGAAGAAAAAGTTTGGAAAAATATTGTGTATCTGTGTTCATTATCTATGTTTATACATACTATTATGCATGCATTTTATTGGATTATGTGAAAGAATATATGTTATACTATTCTCTAATATGCTTATGTGATAAATGAAAATATGTGAAGTAAATCATCAACGCGAAGTTATTTATGTATGTGAAGTTGTAGATAAGTTTAAAAATAAGTAAACACATGGGTGCCACAATGTGCATATCCCTCTAGGTGCAGAAACCTAGTTCTGTAACCTCCCATAACCGCTTCAGGTGAGACTATGATCTTCTTGTAGGTCGTTGCTGAAAGGGCCAGTGATTGAGGGTTTTGTTGGTGTGTAGTACACTTTGAACCTGGGCCCAAGCCCCATAAAGCGAACAAATGGTTCTATTGCTGGGACTAGATTTTTTTGAGGGATATGTTTTGGCATCCGTTGAAGAAGGAAATCTAGGAGTGGGTTGAACAAAAAGAGCGAGAATTTGCAGTTTAGGAAAAATAAAAAAACCCACAATTGTCGATTGAAGCCCGGTTGCGGAAGTATCTCTATACAGAACAACACGAGATATTCTTCGCAACATTTTCTAATGAACTATATGAATGGGTGTCAAAGTTGACTGAGCATAAGACTTGTTTAAAAAATGACGAGACTACCATGTGGAGCCTAGAATTGATACGATGATTTAGGAATACTAACAATAGGATCTCAAGAGTAGTTGATTTTTGCATTGATAGCATCCTAGGCGGATTTATTACTAAATTCGTAGTAGACATGACTGTATCTTATAGTGAAGCTGAGTGAAGATTTTTCAAAGGTCGGCAAGGTAAGTACCTGAACTCTTTGTTAGAAAATTATATATTATGGAGCAATGGAACATATAAAATATTGCAGAAATATAAACACAGAAAATGCATAAAACAAGAGAGACACAGATATACGTGGTTCACCTAGTTTGGGCTATGTCCACGGAGAAACAACCAGTCATTCCTTTCATATTATCCAGCGAACTGAAGAGATACAATCTACAACAAATCTGCTATAACACCCTCTTCACTCTCAATCTCCTCTCTCTTTCTCACTCAGAATACAGATCTACATAAACGCAATACAATTCCCTCATATATAGTGAGGGGTTGCCTTCTAGGGCAAAAAACCTAGATTAAACATAACTTCTATCGTCAGATCTCTACCTAATGAATGGCCCAGATTGACTAGAAATTACTATACTTTTACAAGGGAATTTTACATCTATTCTTAGCTTCAGGGGTGCTACCCCCAAAACCCCCCACCAGGGGGGGCTCCCCAAAGGTTGCAGCCACCCTCCCCCCCCCACCAAGATCCCCCCTGCAGTGAATATTTTTTGGGTGGCAACAATTTCGAATTGGGATCCAATGTGGCGATACCTTTGAATACAAAAGATAATTAGGCTCCACACCCAACTATCTCGCACTTGGAGACTGATTATAGCAACTCCACCACTGCTTCATTTTCTGGGCAATGGCTCCTCTTTGGACCTGATTGTTTCTCATCTTCTTCATCATACTTGATGACCAATTGAAACTGAGCATATTCTCAGTTTCTCCCTGGTTACAACTTTTGTTAGCATATCTGCAGGATTCTGGCTAGTGTGTATCTTTTCCAGCTTCAACTCTCCATCTTCCAACACTAATCGTATGAAATGGTACTTGAGATGTATGTGTTTACTCCTAGAATGAAATGCTGAGTTATTTGCAAGATGAATGGCACTTTGGCTATCACTATATAACGTGCCCATATCATGCTCCTTACCCAATTCACCCATAAACCTTTGTGACAAAATCATTTCTTTACTAGCCTTTGTAGCAGCAACATACTCTGCTTCTGTTGTTGAAAGTGCAACAACACTTTGGATTTTTGAAACCCAACTGACAGCCGTTCCATCTACTATAAATACATATCCTGTAGTGCTCC
Organism: Pinus taeda; assembly: GCA_000404065.3. Classification (NCBI taxonomy): domain Eukaryota; kingdom Viridiplantae; phylum Streptophyta; class Pinopsida; order Pinales; family Pinaceae; genus Pinus; species Pinus taeda. The sequence continues at coordinate 115,169 of APFE031051834.1, forward strand.
TCCTATTATCTTTGTCACCTGCCATATCTACATCAACATATCCCTGTTGCTTGATTTGTGGTACCTTTCAAATATCTGAGAATCCATTTCACTGCCATCCAATGTTCCTTTCCTGGATTGTTCATGTACTTACTTACAGCTCCCACTACATGTGCAATATCAGGCCTTGTGCAGACCATTGCATACATTAAGCTTCCAACTACTGATGCATATGGAACTTTAGATATATCATCCATGTCTTCTTGGGTATTTGGGCACATTTCCTTACTAAGTTTAAAATGGCATAGAAAAAGGTGTACTAATTGGTTTTGAATTGTGCATATTAAATCTTTTCAACACCTTTTGTATGTACTCATTCTGAGACAATGTTAGTTTGTGATTTTTCCTGTCTCTATTTATTCTCATACCAAGGATTTGTTTTGTAGCTCCCAAATCCTTCATTGCAATGAATTTGCCAATTTTCTTTTGAGCACATTTATTTGCTGCATGTTAGACCCTGCAACAAGCATGTCATCTACATACAACAACAATATAATATAGTTTCCATCATTTTTCTTTTTCAGATAAACACAATGATCAGAGTGACATCTAGTATAACCTTGTTCAAACATAAACCTGTCAAATTTTAGATACCACTGCTTGGAGCCTGTTTAAGCCATACAAGCTCTTCTTCAACCTACACACTAGTTTCTCCTTCCCTTTTACCTCATATCCTTGTGGATGTTGCATATATATCTCTTCCTCCAAAACCCCATGGAGAAAGGTTATCTTTACATCTAACTGCTCAAGATGCAAATCTTCAGCTACTACTAGACATAGAATAGTTTTGATTGAAGTCATTTTAAAAACAATAGAAAATATCTCATCAATGTCTATACCCTTTTTCTGTGCAACCCCTTTCACCATAAGTCTAGCTTTATACCTTTTTCTACCTCTATTTGCTTCCTTCAACTTGTAAACCCATTTATTCTGCAATGTTGTTTTACCTACAGGCAACCAGACTAAGTCCCAACTCTGGTTATGTGCTAAGGAGTCCATCTCTTCTTTCATGGCTTGCTTCCACTTCTTCCTGGTTTCTACATACACTACTTCTTCATAAAATTTTGGTTCACCAGAATTAGTCAACAATACATAATATAATGAAGGAGAATATCGTTCAGGGGGTCTACTTATCCTAATAGATCTTCTAACACCACTTTCAGGTGTTTGAAGTGCTTCTTGTTGTTGTGGTTGTTGTTATGGCTATTGATCATTATGATTTTCAAACACCATCACTTTTCCCGTGATATCGTCAAGCACTATGTATTCTTTGTTTTCTTTTTCCTGTTTCTTCTCCTACAACTGAGTCTTACACAAGACCATTTCATTGAATACTACATCTCTGCTCCTAATGATTTTGTGATTTTCATAATCATATAAGTGATAACAAAATTCATTAAAACCATATCCAATAAAGGTACATTTCTTTGATTTTGCCTCAGGCTTTGTTCTATTTTCTTTGTTAATGTGGACAAAAGCTTCACAACCAAAAGTCTTTAAAAATGAGTAGTTTACCATTTTACATGTCCATGCCTCCTCTGGAATACCACCATCCAAGGAACTTGAAGGCCCTCTGTTTATTATATAAACAACAGTATCTACAACATCTGCCCAAAATTGTAAAGGCAATCTTGCATGCAATCTCATGCACCTTGCACGCTCCATGATTGTCCTATTCATCCTTTTTGATACACCATTTTCTTGTGGTGTTCCTGGAACTGTCTTCTCTCTACGAATTCCATTCTCTGAACAATACCTATCAAACTATTTGCTGCAATATTCACCTCCATTATCTAATCTAAGACACTTCAACCTTTTTCCTGTCTCATTTTCAACCAAAGCTTTCCATTTCTTGAAAGTATCAAATACATCAGATTTATTTTGAATACAATAAATGCAGGTTTTTCTGGTTGCATCATCAATAAAAGTAACATAATAATGAGAGCCACCAAGAGATGATACCTGAGTAGGTCCCCATACATCTGTATGCATAAGCTCTAATTTTCCACTCTTCTTTTCTTTCCCAACTCTAAGGAATCTGACTCTTTTTTGTTCTCCATAAACATATTTCTCACATAATTTTAAATCAACATGCTTCAAACCTGGCAACAAATTTCTTGAGTGAAAAATCTGCATCCCCTTCTCACTCATGTGCCCGAGCCTATGATGCCACAATGTCATATCTTCTCCTATAAAGGTTAAAGCATTAACATAATTAGAAATACCATTGCATAAATACAATGTACCAAACTTTTCTCCTTTCGCCATTAGCAGGGATCCTTTAGTGACCTTCCAGGTTTTATCTATGAAAGTAGTTACAGAACCTTCACCTCCCAACTACCTTGCTGAAATTAGACTTTTCTTCAGATATGGAACATGCCTTACCTCCTTTAATAGCCACTGATTTCCATTTTGATGTTTTATGAAAACTGTACCCATTCCAATGATTTTATAGGGTTTATCATCACCCAATCGAACCTGTCCAAAATCTCCTTGAACATAATCATGAAAATGTTTCTTATTAGGTGTGGCACGGAATGAGGCCCCTGAATCTACCACCGAGGCATCAATAATATTTTCTAAAGAAAGAATCAAAGTATCTTGCAACACATCACCTGTTACATTCACTTCATGATTAGTTTCTTGCTACGCGTATCCTTCTTTTCCCTTCCTGGACTTGCAATCTTTCTTCAGATGTCCTTTCTTCCTACATTTCCAGCACATTATCCCTAATCTGGACTTGGATCTGCCTTTTCTTGACTTACTGTGATATCCAAGGTTCTTTCCTCTTTCTATTTTTCTTCCTCTAGTCTCTACAATCAAAGCATTATCTGATGTCTCACCGGAGCTTTTTCGTCGCATTTCCTCGTTAAGGATTGCACCAACAACATCAACAAACTTTAAAGTACTAGATCTAGAGATAGAGTTACTAATGGCCATAACTAAACTATTCCAACTTTCTGGCAATGAGCAGAGAAATAACAGAGCCCTAACTTCATCATCAAAAGTTACTCCTACAGAACTTAACTGACTTGTAACTGTATTAAAATCATTTAAATTATCAACAACAGATCCACCATCTGACATCTTCATATTAAATAAATGCTTCATAAGAAATACCTTATTTGAGGCCGAGGGTTTTTCATATAGTTTGGATAATGCCAACATTAAACCATCTTTTGTCGTTTCCTTTGAAATATTAAATGCTAGTGACGTCGCTAGGCACAACCGTATTGTTCCAATTGCCTTTCTGTCGAGAATATCCCATTCTATGTATGTCATACTCGTCGGCTTCTTTGTCTTTCTGCTCAATGGTAGGTATAGATCTCTTTGATACAGATAATCTTCCATCTGCATCTTCCACAACTGATAGTTATGGCCGTTGAATTTTTTGATCCTAACCTTACCATCTCCTACCATTTCTCCCACTTGAACCAGGAACCCTTCTCTCCTACGAGTGTATCAACCAAATAGACCTTCGTATTTGATACTAGTTGTTAGAAAATTATATATTACAGAGCAATGGAACACATAAAATATTGCAGAAATATAAACACAAAAAACACATAAAACAAGAGAGACACAAATATACGTGGTTCACCCAGTTTGGGCTATGTCCATGGACAAAAAACTAGTCCTTCCTTCTATATTATCTAGCAAACTGAAGAGATACAACCTACAACAGATCTGCTGTAACACCAGCTTCTTTCTCAATCTCCTCTCTTTCCTCAGTTAGAATATAGATATACATAGATGCAATACAATTCCCTCATATATAGTGAGGGGTTGCCTTCTAGGGAAAAAAACCCTAAATATAATAAAACTTCTATCGTGAGATCATTCGCCTAATGAATGGCCCAGATTGACTAGAAATTACTAAAGTTTTACAAGGAAATTTTACATCTATTTTTAGATTCGAGGGCACTGCCCCTGAACCCCTGTTGGGGGACCACTGGCCCCTGGACCCCCCAGCCTAGGGGGTTTGGCCCCTCCAAACCCTTGAGGGGGGGACAAATCCCCCCTCGCACCCCCTCCTCGCATGGAGGGGTGTATGGAGGGGTGTACAGTCTTCCTGTGGTATACATCTAGCTGAGACCTTTGAATACAAAAGATAATCAAACTCCACACCCAACAGATACAGATCAACATAAAGATCCTGAGAATCCCATAATAACTTCCCCTCCATTCCAAAAAAGGCTAACAATACCTAAGAAAATTGTTTATCCAAATTTTGATCTTGTAGGGGAACTAAAAAATCTTTATATTAAATTTCCTTTCCTCTAGGCCATCCAACATGTTCCTATTTCTGCTAAAATGATTAAAGATCTATGTGTAAAGAAGCTTGTGAGGAAACCAAAAACTTCACCATTCATGTTGTAGGGACCTTAGCTAATTTACTCTTGGGAGGGGAAAATCTTGTAAAATATAAATATCGTAGGAATCCCATTGTTACAGTTCAAATATATGGTTGCTCCTTTCGAAACACTAGCTAATTTGGGTGCATCCATTAACATCTTAACAACAGAAACCTGTCAAACACTTGGTATCACAACTCTGCAACCAACCACCACTCTGCTAGAGCTTGTTGATCATTCTGTTGTAAGGCCAAAGGGAACTTTATAGGATATTATAGTTTTTGTTGATTCATGGTAGTATCCGGTAGATTTTCTTGTTATAAACACAAAGAGTCAATTGGATGGACACCCTTTAATTTTGGGTCGACCTTGGTTGGCAAAAACTGATGCCATCTAATCTAAGGACAACATGAGAATTTATAAAGGGGATGTTGTAAAAAATCTCGTTTTATATCTTGCTACCAAACTAATTTTGTCCATTGTAAAAATATGTAAACAATTGCCCGCATACCTGGAAGAAAGCATTCGTTCACCACTTATACTAGCAGAGGCACTTGAATTCAAGGATCAGACTGAAGATGATGTTATCAACAACTTTATCAATTAGCCAGCTAACAATGTGAAATGTCAGATGTTAAAAGCAATCATTGATAATGAAGCCTTGTTAGACCCTTTGAAAGATATTGACGATCAGCATATCCAAACAACTGTTGTTCATAACAAGAAAGCCTATTGAAATTGAACTAGACAAAGTTTTAAACATTAATGATAGCTTGGATAGTGATCAACAACAAAAGCTCATTCATGTCCTACAAAAATATAAAAGGTCTTTTACCTAGGATTATCCTGATATGAAGGGTATATACCCACAATTGTGCACACTTCATGTCTACACTAAAAAGGATGCTCGTCCTATCTGGCAGCCTCAGTGGAGATTGAATCCGCACCTCAAGGACATTGTAAAAGAAGAATTATAGAAGCTATTGGATGTGAATTTAATTTATCCCATTTCAGATAGAAAATGGGTCTCTCCATTAGTAGTTGTCCCCAAGAAAAACTGGAAGTGGCATATTTGTGTGGATTATCGAGAATTGAGCAAAGGAAACATAGAAAAATCACTTCCCTCTTCCATTCATTGATGAATTCCTTGATACTTTGGCAGGGTAGCAGTTTGTTTCCTTTCTAGATGGTTTCAACGGCTACAATCAAATTCAAATTGCCCAGGAAGACCAAGACAAGACAACCTTCACCTGTCCCTGGGTACATTCACTTACAGAGTGTTACCATTTGGCTTATGCAATGCCCCAACTACATTTCAAAGAGCTATTTTCAACATTTTCTCCGATCTGATAAACGAAGGACTTGAAGTTTACATGGATGAATTTACCCCATATGGGGATGGCTTTGATCGAGCACTACAAACATTAAAAAATGTTTTAGAATGATGCATTGCTACCAAGTTGTGTCTAAGCAATGTTAAGTGTCACATGATGATGATCGAAGGCGTAATATTTGGACATTATATTTCTACAGTAGGGATACAAGTAGATCCAACAAAAATACAGGTAACTCTTTTACTACCTACACCCTATACTCAAATGGAGGTATGTAGCTTCCTGGGATATGCAAGCTATTATCATAGGTTTATAAAAATAAAATCACTAATTGCTATGCCTTTATATGCTTTAATTGGAAATGTTGATTTTAAATGGTCTAACAAATGTGACACAGATTTTACAGATTTAAATAAAATAATTTTGACGGCACCAATATTACGTGGACCAAACTAGGAGCTGCCTTTTCACATATCCATGGATGCATCAGATCCAGCAATAGGCATTGTCCTCAGCCAGGAGGAGGATAGAAAACCCTATGATATATATTATATTAGCAAAAATCTTGTTGCTACTAAACTTAATTATACAATAACATAAAAATAATTCTTAGCTGTCATTTATGCCATAAAAAAATTTAGACATTATATAACTAGCTATCAAGTTTTTCTGTATATTGATCATTTTGCCATTAGGTACTTAGCCAACAAACCTATTACAAATGGTTGAGTGACTGGTTGGTTATTTCTTTTTCAGGAGTTTGATATCACCATCAAGGATCGTTCGGGGAAGGAAAACCCAGTCGCTAATTTTCTATCTGGAGTTCCAAAGGTAAATTATCCATTGGAAGTGGATGACGAATTTCTAGATGAACATTTGCTTTCTGTGGCAGTCAAAATTCCATGGTATGTAGACGTAGCAAATTATCTGGCAATGGGGAAGTTTCCCAAGCACATGACAGCAAGGGAAAGAAAACAAGTTATCTAGTGCAACACCTGATTTTCTTGGATTGGTGGATACCTTTTTCACACAAGGTCTAATATGTGTATACGTAGATGCATTCCTAAGGATGAGATTTACGGCATCCTAAAGGCTTGCCATGATGAGCCCTGCGGAGTGTTAGAAAATTATATATTACAGAGCAATGGAACACATAAAATATATTGCAGAAATATAAACACAGAAAATACATAAAACAAGAGAGACACAGATATATGTAGTTCACCCAATTTGGGCTACATCCATGAAGAAACAACGAGTCCTTCCTTTTATATTATCGACCAAAATGAAGAGATACAACCTACAACAAATCCACTATAATTTCCTCTTTTCTCTCACACAATCTCCTCTCTCTTTCTCGATCAGAATACAAATCTACATAGACACAATACAATTCCCTCATATATAGTGAGGGGTTGCTTCTAGGACAAAAAATACTAAATTAAACATAACTTCTACCATCATATCTCCACCTAATGAACAGTCCATATTGACTACGAAATTACAACATTTTACAAAGAAATTTTACATCTATTTTTAGCTTCGAGGGCGCTACCCCCCCAGACCCCCCTTCCAGCATGCATTTTATGGTTACGAACTGGGGTCCAATGTGGCGATACCTCTAAATAAAGAAGATAATCAGGCTCCACACCCAACAATCTCCCACTTGGAGACTAATTGTAGCAACTCCACTGCGGCTTCATTTGTTGAACAATGACTCCACTTTGGACCTAGTTGTTTCTCATCTTCTTCATCATACTTGAAGACCAGCTGAAACTGAGCAGAATCTGTTATGAAACCAGCTCAAGAAAAGATAGAAAAGATAGATCAACGCCTTAGAATTCAGCCTCTTCGAGGGGGCAACCTCCTTTACATTACATAAATGAACAATTCTTGGATGATACAAATGAAAATACCTCCTTTCTATATATTAGGAGTCTAAGGGCTCATAACATAATCAGAGCCGACATAACAATAATAATGTAAGGGCACAATAATAACAATACTGGGCTTCTATGGGGCACAATAGTAACAATATGGGCACTACATGGGTACATCAATATAATAAGTGGTTTGTACTAATAACAATAAGGGGTTACACTAGTACTATAGAGGCCTAACAGAATCTTAGTTTCTATCTACAAGATTTTGGCTAGTGTGTATCTTTTCCAGCTTCAACTATCCATCTTCCAATGTTGACTGTATGAAATGGTACTTGAGCTGTATATGTTTAGTTTTGGAATGAAATGCAGAGATCTTTGCAAGATGTATGGAACTATGACTGCCACTGTATAACTTGCCCAACTCCTGCTTCTTACCTAATTCCTCCAGAAACCTTTTAAACCAAATAATTTGTTTACTAGCCTCTATAGTAGCAACATACTCTGCTTCTGTTGTTGAGAGTGAAACAACACTTTGAAGTTTTGAGACCCAACTGACATCTATTCTACCTACAATAAACACATACCTAGTGTTGCTCCTCCTGTTATCTCTATCACCAGCCATATATGCATCAACATATCCATGTAGAGCAATGTTTGAACTACCAAAGCATAATTATTGATTTGTGGTACCTATAAAATACCCGAGAATCATGTTCATTGTCATCCAATTTTCTTTTCATGGATTGTTCATGTACTTGCTTGCAACTCCCACTGCATGTGAAATATCAGGCCTTGTGCAGACCATTACATAAATTAAGCTTCAAACAGCTGATGCATATGGAACTTTAGACATATAATCCATTTCTTCCTTATTCTTGGGAAACATTTCCTTACTTCATTTGAAATGGCTAGCCAAAGGTAAACTAACTAGTTTTGCATTCTGCATATTAAACCTTTTCAACACCTTTTGTATGTACCCACTGTAAGAGAATGTTAATTTGCGATTCTTCATGTCTCTAGTTATTCTCATACCAAGGATTTGTTTTGCAACACCTAAATCCTTCATTGCAAATGAGTTTGCCAATTTTCTTTTGAGCACATTTATTTCCTGCATGTTAGAACCTGCAACAAGTATGTCATCTACATACAATAACAATATAATATAGCTGCCATCATTTTTCGTTCTGAGATAAACACAATGATCAAAGTGACATCTAGTATAACCTTGTTCAGACATAAACCTGTCAAATTTTAGATACCATTGCCTTGGAGCCTGTTTTAAGCCATACAAGCTCTTCGTCATCCTGCACAATAGTTTCTCCTTCCCTTTTACCTCATATCCTTATGGCTAATGCATATATATCTCTTCCTCCAAATCCCAATGGAGAAACGTTGTATTTACATCCAACCGCTCAAGATGCAAATCTTCAGCTACTACTAGACTTAAAATAGTTTTGATTGAAGTCATTTTAAAAACAGGAGAAAATATATCATCAAAGTCTATACCATTTTTTTGTGCAAACCCCTTCACCATAAGTCTAGCTTTATACCTTTTTCTTCCTCCATCTTCTTCCTTCAACATGTAAACCCATTTATTTTGCAATGTTGTTATACCTGCAGATGACTTGACTAAGTCTCAATTCTAGCTATGTGCTAAGGGGTCAATCTCTTCTTTCATGGCTTGTTCTTGCTTCTTCCTGATGTCTACCTACACTACTTCTTCATAACATTATGGTTCACCAAAATCAATCAACAATACATAATATAATGAAGGAGAGTATCGTTCAGGGGGTCTACTTATCCTGGTAGATCTTCTAACACCACTTTCAGGCATTTGAAGTGCTTGTTGTTGTTGTGGTTGTTGTTCTTGTTCTAGCTGTTGATCATTATGATTTTCAGGAACCTTCACTTTTTCTATGATATCATCAAGCATTGCGTATTCTCTATTTTCTTTTCCTGTTTCTTTTCCTGCATCCGATCCTTATACAAAACCTTTTCATTGAATATGACATCTCTTCTCCTAATTATCTTGTATTTTTCATAATCAAATAAGTGATAACCAAAATAATTAACACCATATCCAATAAGGGTACATTTCTTTGATTTTTCCTCGAGCTTTGTTATATTTTCTTTATTAATGTGGACAAAAGCTTCACAACGAAAACTATTTAAAAATGAGTAGTTTACGTTTTTACTTGTCCATGCCTCCTCTGGAATACCACCATCCAAGGAACTTGAAGGCCCTCTATTTATTATATAAGCAATAGTATCTACAACATCTACCCAAAATTGTAAAGGCAATCCTACATGCAATCTCATGTGCCTTGCATGCTCCATGATTGTCCTATTCATCCTTTCTGACACACCATTTTCTTGTGGTGTTCCTGGAACTGTCTTCTCTCTACGAATTCGATTCTCTAAACAGTACCTATCAAACTCTTTGCTATAATATTCACCTCCATTCTTTGATCTAGCACACTTCAACCTTTTTCCTATCTCATTTTCAACCAAAGATTTCCATTTCTTGAAAGTATCAATTACATTAGATTTATTTCAGATACAATAAATCCAGGTTTTTTTATTTGCATCATCAATAAAAGTAACATAATAATGAGAGCCACTGAAATCTTATACCTGAGCAGTTCCCCATCCATCTTTATGCACAAGATCTAATTTTTCACTCTTCTTTTCTTTCCCAACTCTAAGGAATCTCACTTTGTTCTGTTTTCCATAAACACAATTATCATAGAATTTTAAATCAACATGCTTCAGACCCGGCAACAAATTTCTTGAATGAAAAATATGCATCCCCTTCTCACTCATGTGCCCAAGCCTATGATGCCACAATGTCGTGTCTTCTCCTATAGAGGTTAAAGCATTAACATAATCAGAAATACCATTGCATAAATACAATGTACCAACATTTTCTCCTTTTGTTATTACCAGGGCTCCTTTAGTGACCTTCCCAAGTTTTATTTGTAAAAGTTGCTACACAACCTTTACCTCCCAACTTCCTTGCTGAAATTAGATTTTTTTTAAAATATGGAACATGCCTTACCTCCTTCAATAGCCATTGATTTCCATTCTGCTATTTTATGAAAACTACACCCATTCTAATGATTTTACAGGTTTTATCATCACCCAATAAAACTTCTTCAAAATCTCCTTGAACATAATCATGAAAAGGTTTCCTATCAAGTGTGGCATGGAATGAGGCCCTTGAATCTACCACCCAGGCATCAATAATATTTTCTAATGAAAAAATCAAAGCATCTTGCAACACATCACCTGTCACATTCACTTCATGATTGTTTTCTTGTTGCACATCTCCTTCTTTTCCCTTCTGAGACTTGCAGTCTTTCTTCAAGTGTCCTTTCTTCCCAAATTTGTAGCACACTATCCCCGATCTGGACTTGGATCTTCCTTTCCTTGACTTATTGTGATATCCTGGGCTCTTTTCTCTTTCCATTTTTCTTCCCCTAGTCTTTGCAATCAAATAATTATATGATGTCTCACCGGAGTTTTTTCGTTGTGTTTCCTCGCTAAGGATTGCGCTGACAACATCATTAAACTTTAAAGTACTAGATCCAGAGATAGAGTTACTAATGTCCATAACTAAACCATTCCAACTTTCTGGCAATGAGCATAGAAATAACATAGCCCTAAATTCATCATCAAAAGTTACCCCTACATAACTTAACTAACTAGTAACTATATTAAATTCATTTAAATGATCAACAATAGATCCACCTTCTAACATCTTCATATTAATTAAACTCTTCATAAGAAATACCTTATTTGAGGCTGAGTGTTTTTCATATATTTTGGCAAATTCCGACATTAAACCCTCTGTTGTCATTTCCTTTGAAATATTAAATGCTACCAATGCCGCTAGGCACAACCGTATTGTTCTAAGTGCCTTTTTATCAAGAATATCCCATTCTGAGACTATCATACTTGTCGGATTCTTTGTCTTTCCACTCAATGGTAGGTACAGATCTTTCTGATACAGATAATCTTCCATCTGCATCTTCCATGGCTAGTAGTTTTTGCCGTTAAATTTTTCAACCCTAAACCTACCGTCTTCCTCCATTGCTCCCATTTGAACCATAAACCCTTCTCCCCTGCGAGTTTATCAACCAAATAGACCTTCGGATCTGATACTAGTTGTTAGCAGATTGTATGTTATAGAGTATTGGAACAAATAAAATATATTGCATAAATATAAACACAAAAAAATCATAAAACGAAAGAGACACAGATATACGTGGTTCACCCAATTTGGACTATGTCCACGGAGAAATAGCTAGTCCTTCCTTTTATATTATCTAGCAAAATGAATGGATACAACTTGCAACATATCTATTGTAATTCCCTCTTCACTCTCACACAATCTCCTCTCTCTTTCTTACTCGGAATACAAATCTACATAGATGCAATAAAATTCCCTCATATATAGCAAGGGGTTTCCTTCTAGGGAAAAAATACCTAAATTAAACATAACTTCTACCGTCAGATATTTGCCTAATCAACAACCCAGATTAACTATGAAATTACAACATCTTACAAGGAAATTTTACATCTATTTTTAGCTTCAGGGGCACTGCCCCCCGTGGATCCCATTTGCAACATACATTTTACTGGTGGTGTTGCTGCCACATTACGAACTGGTGTCCAATATGTTGATACCTCTAAATAAAGAAGATAATCAGGCTCCACATCAAGGGAAAGAAAACAGATTGTCCAGCGCAACGCCTATTTTCTTGGAATGGCAGATACGTTTTTCACATAGGGTCTAATATGTGTATACGTAGATGCATTCGTGAGGATGAGGTTTACAACATCCTGAAGGCTTTCCATGATGAGCCTTGCAAAGGATACTTTCGCAGATCGTAGGACGGGGCATAAGGTACTACAAATGGGCTATTATTGGCCCACTATTTTTAAAGGTGCTAAGAAATATGCCCAGGCTTGTGATAGCTACCAAAGGATGGGATGACCTGGTCAATTCAATGAAATACCACTATAGCCCCAATTGGTGATAGAACCCTTTGAATGGTGGGCACTGGATTTTGTTGGACCATTTCATCCACCATCAAACCAAAATTCCTACATACTTATTGCCACAGATTATGTGACGAAGTCAGTAGAAACAATAGATTTTCCAAGAGCTACAGAATAATTTGTAATTAATTTTGTTTTTGGGCTATTCATGTGGTATGGTTTACCTCGAGAAGTGATAACAGATGATGGAGGGAATTTTGTAGGACAAAATATTATAGCCACCCTTAGAAACCACCACATTACACAGAGAATCACTTCACCATATCATCCACAGGTGAATGGGCAGGTTGAAAGCACCAATGCGGTCATTGAAGAAATTCTAACCAAGACAACCTCAACACATTGGTGAGACTGGGCTACTAGACTACAAGAGGCCTTGTTGGCCTATCGCGCAACTTGGCGAAATACTATTGGGTATTCTCTGTACCAACTTGTGTTTGGAAAAGAGCCTATTTTTCCTATTGAATTTCAAATAAAGACTCTAAGAATAGCCCAAGAAGTGGGACAAGATCTAACAAAAGCCTAAACCAAGTGACTTCAACAAATAAACTAATTGGACGAGCCTCAACTACTTGATCTACAACAAACTGCAATTATTTAGCGGTAGAGGGAAAAGTGGCATGACAGTCTTATAAAAAAAGAAGATGATTCAAAAAGGAGATTGGGTACTCCTCTATGACTCCAGATTCCAATACTTTCCTGGCAAGTTACAAACAAGGTGGCTCGACCCTTATGAAATTCAAGAAGTACATAACAATGGTACTCTCATCTTGATTACCATTGATGGGTTTGGTCATTCTTTCAAGGTGAATGGGCATTAGGTGCATCTTTATCACAAACCACTCACGAAGTAGTCTTTCTGTTGACAGGTACATGATGACCCCACCATGAAAATTTTAGCTACAAGGAATGATGACCTGACAGCTTTGCTCTCGTGAAATTGCATTTTTCTTTCGTTGTAAATAATGTATATATTCCTTTACGGTTGATTGCAATCTAGTTAGGCATCACCATGTGGATACAAGGATTTTGCTTGTCTTTAGGTGTGTTTCGTAGGTGTTGTTCAATCAATTAAACAACACTTATTTTCCTTTGTATATTTTTGTTAAATCAATTGAATGACTATTGTGCAATCGATTAAACAACATTTATTTTCATGTTTATATTGTTGTTCGTTCAATTGAACAATTGAATTTAAATCAATTGAACAACACTTATTTTCGTGTGTATATTGTTATTTAATCAATTGAATAATTGTTGTTAAATCAATTGAATAACACTTATTTTTGTGTGTATATTGTTGTCCAATCGATTGAACGATTGCTATTTAATCAATTGAACAACACTTATTTTCGTGTGTGTATTTCTGCTCAATATATTGAACGATTGTTGTTCAAACAATTGAATAATGCCTATTCTCATATGTGTGTTGTTGTTCAATCAATTGAACGATTCCTGTTCAATCAATTGAACGACATTTTTTTTGGTGTGTGTTTATGTTCAATTGATTGAATGATTGCTGTTCAATCCATTGAAAAAAATTGCGTGTTCGATGTTCAATCAATTGAACGATTGTTGTTCAATCAATTGAATGGAACTTTGTGTTTTTGCTATTCAATCAATTGAACATCACTTTTTAAGTTTTTATGATTTTTTTGTTCAATCGATTGAATGATTGTTGTTCAATCAATTGAATGATTGTTGTTCAATCAATTGAACAACACTTTTTGAGTTTTTACGATTTTGTTGTTCAATTGATTATAAAACAATAATGTTAATACCATTATGACCTATGAAAATTTTTGATAGTTATCTTTATACAAAAGCTGACATGGCGCATATCTATAATGACTCGCTGAATATCTCCCCTTCAGACACATCATAAAATGATTTATTATTTTAATACCATGCTAGTATATATTTCACACTTTCAAATGGGTAAACCCCTTTGATACGATGATATGGGGGTAAAAGTATAACTTTCATTGGCATTTTGTTTACTTCTTACACCATCCTTGACTCTTAAGGAGTCAACTAGCCTCCCTCTTTTTATAATAAAAGCATCAAAATATGAAAATATGAAAATGCAACAAACATTGTCTTAAAGAGGATAGGGGATCTTAGGATGAGCCAGCCTACCATCATAAGGATGTAATGGGTGACATTCCATTTTGGCCACCAAACCAAGGTAATGATATTCTTGATAATTAAAACTGTCAAAAGGACAGGGGTCTCATCATGATCCAACCTGATCATTTTGTTATATCCTAGTGAATGGCACTATGATTATCTGGTCACCATGCCACCATAGTGGTCTCTTTATAGCAAGAAAAGAAAGAATCATCTAAAAATGAAAAGGAGGACTCTAGCTGATTTTAATGGTTAAAAATCAAGCCTTTCAAGGCTATGGACGTCTACTGGCAGTAGTGGCTATGCTTGTGGTACTGAAGTACTATGTGACATTGCCAAATTCTTTCTATCCTATTACCACCCATGGATTCGTTTCTAAAGGAAAATTTCCCATTTGAACAACATTCCTAAAAGGACAACATCCATCATAACTTATATCATATATCCATTACATCATATCTATCCAATCACTTTAATGAGAGTCATTAATACTTATCGTCGATCATGTGTTTGATACTTTTCAACTTAAGGTAAAAATCTTTTGACATAATAGTTTAAATCTTTGTTTTCATTTATGGGCATTGCAAATCTGTTGACATGTACTGCTTTGATTGTCGTTGTCATATATTGAGCCACTTTTATTGATTGGTTGCCTGCTTTTATGATTTACTGATGCTTTCTCTTCCTTTTCCCATGATTTATGGACATGGATGCCCTTTCCTCATTTGGGGGGCAATGGTCTGCATATGAACAACATGTGTGACAATTTATGGATAGTTGTCTGATAATTATTAAACCGATTTCCGGTTAAAGAACCGCATGATGATTGCATATGTGTAATAATTATCAAACTATTTGTGATTGGAGGAAGGATGACAACAATTATGGATATAATGCAGATTGATTATGATCTTGCATCAAATATTGCTGACAAGACAAATGACTTGACTGCATGTAATATTAATTCTCAAAATAATGTCATTTCCCTTTCAATAGATTTAACATTCTCTGCTCTCGTTCTGACTATGAAAGTGTGAGAGAAGTGCATGCAAGTGAACCAGTCACAGGAAAACAACAACCATGGGAGGTAGAGCCATTCGAAATTAACCCAGAGTTCTCATGGTATTAGACTAGGCTCATGCAATTCTTTAGCACATCGACTGGCTACAATATTTGAATAACTTATAGGGATTTCACGAAGAGCTGATAGTTGAATTTCTGCAGAATTTGTAGAATGGCAGCACCACGGTAAGAGGTGGGAACATAACGGTCTCTGAAGCAGTGATAACTGAAGTCACTAGACTTCCAACAAAAGGAATAAGGTGGATGGATAAACATGTTCTTCTACATAATGGGGTCACAATATTTCAGGATCCAGATGAGCAATTGGTGTGAACAGGAAAAGGCATTCACCCTACAACACTAAGACAACCATGGCAGGAACTGGTAGCCACTGTGCAAAGGTGCATCACATACTATGGATGACAAGACATGGTAAATCCCTTCCAACTTAAACTGTTAGCCATTTTAAAACATAAAATTATATTTAACTTGTCGTTTGATTTAAATTCCCTATTGCATGATGTTGCTTGTCGAGTTAGAAAAGAAAAGGACCCACATACAATCATCAACCATCATGGGCTGATCAAATTGATTATAATTCATGGACTAGCCCAACAATAGCTAACTTGGGATAATATTTTAAATCCTACTCTGGCCCCACCTATAGAAAAACCAACAACTGAATAGCAAGGGCCAAGAGCCACAGGTCCGAAAAGGACACAGAAAAGGAAAAATTCCTGTATCGCCTCGGGCTCAGAGAAACAAAGGCACTATGTTTGGGTGAAGTCGTAGTGACACACCCCAATTCAAATAAAAAAGGTCAAGTCATCTCACACACACCCTCCAAGTCCATAGGATTACTCCTTGCAAGAGTATGAGGAAGAGGTGGCTAGAGTACTGGAAAACATGGGGATATTTGGTGAAGGAAGGGAGCAATTCAAGAATTTTGAAGGGAAAAATTGTGCCCCCAACGAGTCTTGCCTTGCTAGCAATTTTGGTCATGATCAAACCCTGTCATTTACTGATAATTTGGAAAAACAAAGGGAACCAATCCCTTCTGTGGAGAATCCCCTTGAAGCATAAATGCATGCAAAAGAAACCATTAGAGAAGAAAATCAAGTACTAGCTATTGGTCCACTGGAACCCCTAGTCGAAGATAACCCTACAGAAGAAACCCTAGAAGGTGAAAATCAACAAGAGCATGCTAGTTTTATGAAGTCCCCTAATGACGAGGCCCACCTAGAGGAAATACCTGAAAACAATAATTGCTCAGGAGACACCATGTCATTGGGGTCTCCTGAGCGAGAAATTCATGATCCAATAGACCTGGGAGGTGAAGATCCATCGGGAGATACGGTTCCAATAGAACCCCACCCTCATGTTGACACAATTCCACCTGAACAGGGACCTGAAGAAAATACAGTCATGCACCACCGACCAGAAGCCTCACAATAAAGGAAACATACAAGGACAATCTCAGGAAAATTCTCAGGAAATATAGGAGGAAAAAAAAATAATTAAGCATCTAAGATAGTGGTTGAAGGTAGTAGTTAGGATTAAGAAAGTGAAAGCAGAATTGGAGACCATAGGGACCTAAACTAAATATTTAGCTGGGGAAAATGCTGCAACCCATATTAAAACCTTGTTATTCTATTCAAAAGAAACCCAAATAGAGCCATGTATTTTAGAAGATAGTGAAATGCAGACAAAAGATCCTTTTGTTTGCCCACAGGAAGCTCAAACAGAATTACCTATTGTTGATGTTTCCATTCAAACTAATACTGATGAAAACACCCAGGCTGATTGTTGCATGATTAGAGAAGCGGTTGAGGCTACAGCTTAGACTGGCCCAATGGAAACACATGATGATGAGGTCTAGACAGATGAGACACCTGCCTTAATTCCCTTGGGAATAGAAGTGGTCGTTAAGAAATTACAAGATGAGCTAGTAAAGACTCGAGAGGAATTGACTTGACATAAAGAGGAAGTAGTGCCCCTACGAGTACCCCAAGAATTATGAAAGAAATTTGAGGCACTCACAGTCAAAGAGGATGAAAAATTTACAAATTATAAGGCTGAGCAAAAGAAGGTTGAAAAAGCACAGGTCAAGCTACAGAAAGCTAAAGAGCAATTGGAGATTGTTTTCTCTATTTATTCAGATGCCCTGTCATGCTGAGATCCTACTACCAACTATGCACTGTTCTTGATAGAGAGATATCTCCTATTGAAGGTCAAAGCTATTAAAGATGACAAGTTTTTGGAAATCAAGACCAACCCAAACTTCTTCAAGTGTTTCAGAGAACAAAATGAGTAGGTACACCGCCTCTTATGTGAACTTTACAGGCATAATTTCTTTTTAGAGGATGACAGAGACAACAATATTGGCCCCTTCATAGGGGTTATCCAATTTCAGGCCTTTCTTTCCTTTGCTACTAACCAGATCAAATGGACCAAGGCCCATAATACTTTTAGAAAAGGAGAATATGACATAGACCTGTGCGTTAGGGGAGAGCCTACAAAACCCCTGCACCTCTCCATCCAGCACAAACAACTTATGAAATGAACAAGTGTTGTGGGCCAATTAGTGTTGTTCCCTACAAACATTATACAAGCAGGGAAGGAGTACTTCCATGAAATAAAAGAATAATATTTATCTGTAGCCAGGCAAAGATGGAAAGCCTCCAGCAATACTATCAGAAACTTAGAGCCATTTGGATTTAAGAATTTCAAATTTTCCTCCTCTCGCTTACATAAATATAGTAAAATGGTCTTAACCATGGGGCGTGAGTGGATAAGGTGTCCGTATAGAAGCCCAGTTATATGGTATCACCCAAATAGGTACCACAATGATTATAACTTGATAGATCAAGAAGTGAACCAGGCTTTCGCTGTGCTTAAAAAGAAAAACGACTTTAGGCTATACAAGGAGGAAGTATACCCAGCCTATTCCTTAACTCAATTACACCTTAACCATCTGATTACATTAGGAAATGCAATAAGGTAAGCTGAGGAGTATGATGGGATGTGAAAAATGTATGTTTTCTCCTTGTAAATAGCCTAATTTAGCATTTGCCTTCATATGTTCATCTTCGTTTTATGGATAAAAATAGAGAAAAAAACAACTGAAGTTGGGTAAAATTGATTAGTAACAAATTATATAAATTTTGGCATAGAAAATATACTTTCACTATCTTTGCATGCAGATATGCAGATTGGACGATAGTTGTTCAATCGACAAAACAACAACAACCAGTAAAGGAAAAAGACAACATTTTGGGCAAGCAGGACAACAAAATACCAGGTAGACCAAAGCTATTTTATGATGGAATCAAATTGAGTATTGCCAAATGCTCAGGATCCCCTGATCCTAAGGATTCACGTTTACCTATTTACTTTTCTAAATGTTATGTAAGGCTTAAAGGAAATAAACAGCTAGTTTTAGAACTTCACACGCTCTAACTATTCTTTTCGAAATATAATGCTTTCATCTTGGTGATGTTGTAAATCTGTTACTTATTTTAATGAAGAAGACTGTGTTTAATTCATAATCATATTCTTGGTATCTAAAAGCAAGGACTTCTAGAGACTTTGGGCCCAGTCAAGAGAAGATCAATTACTTCACTTATGTTATAATCATTTATGTTTATTATTTACTATTTGTTATTCTTAAGTTAATATCATTCTGATTACCATGAGGATTGATGATTCTCATTTACATTTGCTATTTATTCAAGATTCAATACTTAGCTGTGTGATTATATATGCGTGATTCTCTTTGTTGAAATGGTTATATTATATGTGTGATGCTCTTTCTCAAATTCATTATGTTTATTTCAGATTGTTGTTCATTCTAAGTAATGTTATCATAAATTTCAAGGTAGAATTGATTGCTTTCCATGAGATGCTTATCTAGTCATTTGTTGTTCAATTATTATTTTTTGTTCAATTATCATAACTCTCTTTCATGTTAAATAAGTTAGTTTCAATTCCAGTTAAGACTGCCAAGTGTGATTCTTTATAATTGTATTCAGATTCATTTACTTTCATGATAGATTAAGTAGAATTTCAAAGTGTGTTATGGATTCCTTTCAAAAGAATTTGGATTGAATATAGATAGCCATTAGAAATTGCAATGATTCCAACATAGATTGACCTTTGAATTCACTACATATATAGTGATGGCACTCTTGAATTAAAAAGACTTTCCCTACGTTGTTAATGAAAGTAGGTATTGAGATTATTTGTAATAGGACATCTTAGTGCACCAAATTTTTTGCGTCATTGCCAGGGAGAGTGTTTGAAAGTAATTTCATTTTATCTTTCTGTAAGAGAATTGGGTTTTAAAAACAAGAGGTAAGAACCTATGTGACCAGCAAGTAAATTGCTTTCTCATCAGCTCGCTTTTCAACAAAAGCATAGAGGTTAAATAGAAATAGTTTTTTATGAATGACTAGGAATAGAAAGATAGAAAAATATAAGAACTACCCACCTAAATCCACAAATCCCAAGGGATCAGTGTGCCTTGGGAGAACAACTTTTATAGACAAAATATTAGTGAACCAACATGTATGATTGTTGCCAACCAAAGATCATGTGTGGGGTAGTTCTTCTAATGCTCATTTAGTTTTTGTGACTCATAACATACCACCTGTCCATCCTGCATAAGGACTCCACCAAGTCCTTTCTTGTAAGAATATGTGCATACTATAAACTCTTTGTCTGGATATGCAATATTTAACACTGGCATATGTTTCAACAACTGCTTGATGTAGTCAAAACTAGCCTCACACTCCTCTGTCCATTCAAACTTTTACCTTTTATCTGCAATGATGTGACAATATAAGAAATCTATGAGAAGTTCCTGATAAACCTTTGATAATAACCTACCATTCTCGTGAAGGACCTCACCTCATCTACATTCCTAGGAGCTACCCACTCCATGATAGTTCTTATATTTTTTAGATCTACTGCAATGCCCTCCTTGGAAACAACATGTCCCAGGTAGTGTATCTCAATGTGAAAGAAACTGCACTTGCTGAGCTTAGCATACAACTGATGCTCTCTCAACAAATGCAACACTGCTGCTAAACTCTCAGCATGCTCTTCGTCATTTTTATAATATATCAATATGTCATAAATGAACACAATAACAAACTTATGAAAGTATGGACGCAACACACTATTCACCAAGCACATAAATATGGTTGAAGCTTTAGTCAAACTGAATAGAACTACAACAAATTCATAATGCCCATACCTGGTTTGAAAATATGTCTTGTAAGTGTCCTCCTCTTTGATGTGTATCTGTTGATATATGGATCTTAAATAAATATTTGAGAACATGGTTGCTCCCTTCAACTGATTGAACAAGTCATCAATCCTCTGCAATGGATACCTATTCTTGATGGTCACTTTGTTCAATTGCCTGTAGTCAATGCATAATCTAAGAGTACCATATTTCTTCTTTACAAACAAAATTGGTGCACCCCATGGTGATACACTTGGTGTAATGTATCCCTTGTCCAACATCTCCTTCAATTGTAGCTTTAACTCTACCAACTCATGTGTGCTCATCCTGTAAGGTGCTTTTGATGTCAGAGTTGCCATTAGAACCAACTCAATGGAGAATTTTACCTCCCTATGAGGTGGACACTCTGAAATATCCTCAGGAAATACATCTTGTAACTATTGTAGAACTGGGTACTTTCTTAAATCATCTACATCCTCAACTTCCTTACCTTTGTCACTAGAAATGTGCACTATGAATAACATACACCCTTTATTGTGGTTGCGCCTTTCCTGCATAGTTGTTACCATCATAATTGATGTGGATTTCTTCTTTCCTTGTAAGACTCTTGGTTTTCCATTGTCATCCAATCACTCAATGGCCTTTTCATAACAATCAACCTTTCTTAAATGAAGGTACAACCAATCCATGCCCAACAACATACTTTATGATCCCAACGGTAATACATTCAAATATGTTGAGGTAGGCATACTATTTAAATAAAATGCACAAGCTCTTACCCAATGGTGAACTTGCTTCTTTGTACCTGTAGCCAACTGTACTAACTAAGACTATGCATGCAATTCCTTACTCAAACCACATTTATCCACCAAGTCAGGCCTAAAATAGATATAATTAGATCCAGGCTCAATCAAAATAGAAATAACTTGATCACAAAGCTTACCTTCCATGTCAATCATAGATGTCTGATGGTCTGCATGTTTATTATCTAGTGTTGCATAATACGAGGAACACTCTGACCAACATCCCCAACAGTTTGTGCCTCCTATGCACTAGATATCTGAGGCCTACCACCTTGACTATGTGGACAATATCTCCTGCGATGATCCTTGCCACAAGCCCAACACTCTATAGGCTTCCAGCCTGCATCCATATTCTATTCTTTTGATCTAAATCCATGTCCTCTGTTAGATGCATTGAAATTCTTTGATGGCGTTACATTCTCTTTATTACCTGAGACCTGAGGTCTTACTCACTTTTCGTCCCATTTTCCTTTTTTCTTTGCTTTACCTTTCTAGTCTAGCTTGGATGGCCTCTTCCAATGATCCAGCTTCATCGAACTCAATTTTTTCTTCGAATGTCATTGGTAACCCACTAGTGAATCTCAGAATCTATACCTTCTCACCTTGATGTAAGGCACATACCTTAGTAGCTCCAAGAACTTGCTAGTGTACTTATCATCTGTCATAGATCCCATCTTTAGCTCATATAATTCTTTTGCCCTATCATCAAAGTATCTCTCTGATAGATACTTCTTCCTGAATAGCCACTCAAACTCACTCCAAGTCAAGTTATCCTCATGTATACCTCTGATATTGTTCACATCTTCCCACCAAATGTCTGCTTTACCTTTGACACTGAATGTGGCTACTATGGTTTTCATCTTCTCTAAATAGTCATGCAACCTAAAGAACTTCCTCATACCAAGCAATCATGCCTCTGCATCCTGCAATTTTTTCACCTTTGCATCAAATGTAGGTGGCTTTTATTTCTTAAACTCATTTGAAAAACACACCTTATCGCTCCTCTTATAAGGATGATAATGATATCGATCATCATGCATGTCAAAACTAAAAATAGAATGGTACCTGTGTCTATCCCCTCTCCTATCCAGAGTGTTCAACAATCTGCCATCTCTGACTGTGTCATCTCTATCTGACCTATGACCAACATGATACCTACTACCATATTCCCAATTATTTTTGTCCACAACCCCATTAGTTTTTTGCTCATGCTCATAGTTGATCCACAATGGTCCTTATCACTGCAAATATGACAAACTCTAAAGTAACACTGCATTTACCTCTACTAGCTTCTCTTGTGCATGTATGATTCTACCATTATCTACCTTACAACTCATTTCTTCCTTTAAGCTTCTTAATGTGTCTACCAAATCGAAAGAGTCCAATAAAAAAGAGTTGAAAAGCAATAGAAAATATAATTTATTCTTACACTCCTACACAACCACATGAAAATTAAAACCTATAACTACCCGAAAAGAGAAAAAACAACAAAGAAAAATACACTTGTTTTCACATGATTAAACAAACATGAAATTTAACCTTTATTTTTATACTTTATAGCATTCCAAAATATAAAGGTAAACATTAATCCTCTTAATATGTTGTGCATTATCAAAAATATTAAAAGATGTCTGCAATTTATATAATTTCTTTTATGTTATATAAATTATGCAATAATTTATAATATTCTGATTTATATTTTTTTTAATTAATTTCTTTTCATAATTCGATTTATAATCCTCTAAATTCAACCCAATAAAATACAAAATTAAATGTTCGTTTTTAAATTTAGTTTTATATTAAACACAATAAAATACTTGTTATTTTACCCCTATAAACTTTTAAGAATATACATTATACAATAAGTAAAAGATCTCATATTAGTAAGGAAATTAAACTATGATCAATGTCTATTTTAATTTTTTTTTATATTAAATATCTTATTTTATATTTTTAAAATTTATAATTACAGATTATTTAATATTTATTTAATTTATTTTTAAAATATATATATTTTTTATTATTTTTAAAATAAATAAAAATTAATAAATATATTTATATATATATTTTCTCACTAAGTTTTATTTTTGAACTGCTTTTTTATTTTATTGTCTTTCCAAATAGCATTAAAATCACCGAAAACTAATAAACAAGCTTACAAATATACATATATATTTAATATATATTATATTATATATTATATATAGTATTGGGTTAAATACCTGGCAAATGGGAAATCTAAGGACACGGAAATCTTAAAAATTGGAGGTCTTGTCCTCATCCCCCACATCTACAAGCTTTTCAATCAAGCGGTCAATTAAGGGTTCCCTAAACCATGGACTTAGAGCCTCACTATCCCTATTTTTAAAAATGGGGATACAAATAACCCCTCTAATTATCAGACAATTATGACCAGCCCTCTCTTAGCCAAGTTATATGGTATTATTTTGGAAACGAAGTTGAGCATATGGCTTGAAAGTGAAGGTAAGCAGGCTAAAGAAGAAGCGGGTTTTAGAAGGTAGCACTCAACAACAGACCACCTCGTTACGCTTAGGATCGTTATGGAGGAATGTCGCAATGATAAATCCAATCTCTTTTGTTGCTTTGTGGACTTTAGAAAGGTTTTTGATATGGTTTCTAGAAACAACCTATGGAATAGATTAGAAGAGCTAAAGGCTCCTTTCAAGTTGAGAGTTGTTTCTATAAAGTTATATGAAAATGTAATTGCCAAGTTAAAACGCAATGAGGGGTGGTTGAAAGATATTAAGTGTAATATTGGAGTTAAACAAGGTTGGCCCCTCTCCCCTACCCTATTTGGAATTTACATTGACAAGCTAGAAAGTTGTTTAAAGGAAGTAGGCTATGCTAGCACGATTTTAGCTGGGATGTAATCATCCTTCTTCTCCATTTTGACAATATTGTTCTTCTCGCAAGGTGCCCATCTAATCTTGTTAAGAAAATCAGACTT
This sequence comes from Pinus taeda, assembly GCA_000404065.3. Classification (NCBI taxonomy): domain Eukaryota; kingdom Viridiplantae; phylum Streptophyta; class Pinopsida; order Pinales; family Pinaceae; genus Pinus; species Pinus taeda. Next base: position 140,055 of record APFE031051834.1, read on the forward strand.
CTTAATGATTTCTACTCTACCATGGGTATGACTGTTAACACTGACAAAACAAAAGTTACGATTATCAAATCCAAGAAGGACACTTACGCTAATTTTATGTATGACAATAGTAACTTGGAGGAAGTGTCTTCTTACAAGTACCTAGGGATTGATATTCATCACAAGCTCAACTAGAACTATAGCATTGAGAAAATGATTAATGGGTGGTGGAAAGCCTATTTTGGTCTTGAAAATAACTGTAAAATGGAAAAACTTGTAATGTGGGATAGAAAGAAGTTCCTCTTTGAAACTTTAGTCACTCCTGTTATCTTATATCGATGTGAAGTTTGGGCTTGCAACATCTCTAAAGAATCCTGGAGAAAGATTGAGCAAATCCAGAAGCGTTTTATAATGTATAACCTCAAAATGAAAAGCAATACACCCTATCATATTCTCCTTATAAAAGTGGGTCTTTCCCTTGTTGACAGCATAGCTATGACTAGGCTTCTGTTGGACAAACACAAACTCAATAGCATAAGAGACCATAGACTTCCTAAGGTAGCTTTAAATTCCAGCCAAAACCATCAAAGGCTCCAACGAGGTTGGTATAAAGACACCAGGGCCTAGTTAAACCATTGGGAGATCAATGAGAATGTTGCATTGTGAAACATTAATAACATTAAAAATATTGTTACTTATAAGTTCAAAGAAAAAATGTGGTGTGAGAAAGATTTAGGAACTAAAAGAAAATTAAGATATTATAAGGAGGTCATCAACCCCACCCTAGAAGATCAAAAACATCTCTTTGTTTTAACTAGATCAAAGAAGAAAATTAATATAGCCAATATTAGAATGAACTCTCATAAGCTCCATAGCGAAACGGATCGTTGGAAAATTCATAAACACCATGGATGGAAACGATCTGCTATCTATGTGAGAATATGAACATCGAAGATGAAAATCACTTCCTCTTAGAGTGCCCCACATACAACCACATTAGATCTCAGTTTCATAGTCTTTGTTTCAATACTAACCTTCCTAGCCTTTTACGATGTCAAAATTATAGTGAGCTCAGGAGGCTTCTCTCCAAGCTTTTTGAGAATAGGAATAAAATCTTAAATCAAACTAAATAATTCGTTTATTTAGGTCCAATAGACCAAAGTTTGGTCCAAGTGGACGTTAACCATCATCATCATCAATAATTCTAACAAAAAAATTAATTATACTAAAAAATTATATACAATATAATGATGATCATAGTCTCAAGGGATAACTGAATTGGTCTAGTTCTCATTGCTAAGTACCTTGCTAATTGGGAAGTCACGAGGTTAAATCTCCTTGACCC
>APFE031051843.1:16193-27857 GCA_000404065.3 Pinus taeda
GAATTGTTCATTTATGTAATGTAAAGGAGGTTTCCCCCTCGAAGAGGCTGAATTTTAAGGCGTTGATCTATCTTTTCTATCTTTTTCTTGAGCTGGTTTCATAACAGACTGTAATTTAGGAAAGTGTCTCGTAGATTGTCATGTTGATTGTTATTCCCACTCATTGGGCTATAGGGATTTTCTTTGTTCGTAGAGAGGATTTACCTAGACAACAGGGGGTGAATCATTATTAAGGCTAATTTAAAAACTTCTACAAATTTTCCATTACTAATTTAAACATGGCATCCACTAAATGAGTTCAACCATTAACAAACCATAGCAACATCCATATGAATCAATACAAGCATACACATCATGAGAAAGACAGATATGACATAGAGGTTTAACGTGGAAACCATTCTAGGAAAAAATCACCTAATATTCTTGTTGTTATTGATGTAAAAATGAGAGCACCTACTCTACTATATCAATATGTTTGTGAGCCACCACTCAGAGGAAGCACCAACTCCACTTGATTTTTTGCTAGCACCCACTAGTAGGAAGCAACAACTCCCTCCTTTTGAAGACATCTGATCAACCTACTAGAATCACGATCTAAAGAACCAACTTCATGGATTTGTTGCAAGAAAAAACATGCAACTCCTTGGATTTATGCAAGAACCAACTTGCAAGAGGCACCGACCCCCAATATTTCTTCATACACTGATTAGAGATGGAAGCACCAACTTCCTATATGCAGGCTCCAACCCACACTCAATAAGGAAACTTACTTCTCACTATAATTGGTAGCCTCTCTTCCTATTTTCATCTCTTTTTTCTCCTCATCCCTTGGCCCACACAACATTCTATGTCTTATTCTCTCATTGTACCAACCCATTGTTCTACTCAATAGCATTCACTAATACACACCCCCCGCAACACTCTATCCACACTGCAACATCATACTTTTTCTCTCAGCTCTCTTCTCTCAACAACATCCATTCAGCTCTCAACCCCTTCTATTCCACAGGCTCTCTCGACTTCTCACACAGTAGCATAGGCTCTCTCTCTTGGCCTCACATAATATCTCTACCACACTATAGGCCTGTTTACTTTACATATGCACTTTCTACCTCTCTCTATAGCATAGGCTCACTCATCCTCTCCTTAGCAATGTACACACACCCACAAAGCTCTCCACACATCTCACTCACCACAATGCTTCATCCCCCCCCACATTTCTCAACTGTAATATTAGGTTTTGTTTCACTAAAATATAGTCAACGATGTTGTCTCTATCAGCCATCACTCTACAAGTAATGTTTCCCAAGTGTACTCATGCACTTAACACTCCATCATGTTGTTTCATCTGTTGCTTCAATTCTTCCACTGCATTAAACATGAGAATGGGAACCTGAGTGTTCCCATTCAGAGAAGTGAATCCTCAATCAACCTACACACTCCAGCAAGGCACCTTTCCTTTCTGTGAAAAAATATCTTGTCCTCGAGGCTCTGATATTCGTTCAATTCCTTGTAGCACATAAGCAAGATCATGGATGGCTTGTCTCAATTCATGATAGAATCCATTAGTTAATTATGTGTAACCGTGGTCCTCTCTCTCATTGTCTACTTCCTATGACAATCGCCATTGAATCCATTGATGCATTTGTGAAGTCATGGTCCTCGTTGCCTTGACACAACAATCTTTGCAATCTCCATTACTCATGTGACACCATCCTTACTAAGCACATTTACGTAGCTGCTAACTCATTCATTTTCCATTCACCTCTGTGTTGCAATTTTAGAGCCTGATAATTTCGTAATTTTATTCAGGAAAACGTTACGAAATTGTGAGATTTCAATTGGCATTTAGCCCCTTCTGCTTTGCCTTGTATTGTTTTTCCTCCATCGGACTGGTTTCTCTGACGAGTGGCTTCATACACCTCTATATTGGAATTTTAGAGCTCCCACATATCATAACTTTCTTCAAATTACAATTACGGATATGTTATGAAATCTCCAACCTCAGAAATACCTACATGGCGTCTCCATAGAAATTAGGTGCTAGGCTTTTCACTATGCCCTTACTTATTTTTTTATTCATGACCAAACACCAAACACATCAGAGCTCCACATATCGACACTTTCTCCAAAATGAAATTAAAAAGGAGCTACAAAATTTTGACCTCTAATATGTACTTTTTGAATGACATCATGCTCTTGTCATCAACCCATGTGGCATCTCCTTAATGGTGAGATGTGTCACTGAGATTTGACCCATTAAGCCACCCAATAATGATAAATCTAACTTCCACAAGTCCTCTATATATCCACATCATGTTGATGTCATATGCCACCATCAGCTCCTAAGGGACAATCACCTGCTGCCATGTGTCCTATTTGAGAAGAGAGAAAGGGCCTTGGTGCATGGTTTTGCAAACGATTTCCTTTGTAAGCTATTGTCCTCTCACACCTCGGTGCTTTCAAAATAATTCAACTAATAAAAAGTTAAGAAATCCTAAAGTTCTGAGGTTCCAATATTATGAGGTTCTCACCTGCTCGGATATTCACCTACTCTGATATTCACCAGCTTTCTGAGGTCCCAAAGTTCCAAGGATCGACTCCCTGGTATTGGATTGGAACTTTATCAAAAATAAATTATGCAAAGTTTGCGACCTTCGATATTTTGACCACTCGAAGTCCCAAGACTCTAACCCTCTGAAATTTGGGGTTTCGAAATTCGGCCTTCTCCTCTGGTTAAAAAATTTGGCATGCTTCTAAGGGCTTCAAGCTCTTTACTTTGACTATAAATAACTTTTGATCATGAGGTCCATTCATGGACTTCCACATACCGTTGGAAATATCTTCCTAAGCACTAACCAACTGTACTAACTACATGAGTATCTTAGTTGATCTCTTGAGGCATAATCTCCTCCAAAGTCTGGGACTCCCAACCATCACAGTGGTCATTTTATGGCTTATCCAATAAGCCTCCTACTGTGATGATTCTCTACAAAGAACTACAACAACAATGGTCGTCCCAACCGCCATAGTCAAATTTTGTGGATTCTCCAATAATCTTTCTATTGTGATGATTCTCTACAAAGCACTAAAACAACCATGGGACTCTCCTTGAGCATGACACATCAAGTACATCAATGTTGGCATTTGCTGCCATCACAACTAGCCTAGTGGAAATCAATGTTGTCTTTCCTAACATCATGATAGCACATACATCCATGTTGATATGGTTGAAATCAATGAAAACAAACTTTCTAACTGTTAGGCAATGCCAACTGCCTAACTCGATCTCCCATTATGTCTTTTGACATCAATGCCAACACACTTACTACCATTAGCCATACATACAATGCCAAATGTCCAACAATACATTATGTTTTCTCTAGTCTCAAATGGAAATTATGGGTGCATGGTTGTAGATACATAAAATGGAAATGAAAACATCAAACACTAATTATTCTAAATATATTAAGTACTCATTCCCCTATTAGAAACTAGGAAAATCTTGAGAAGGGAAGTTGAATCAATATTTTAACAATCTAAAACTTTCTTGCTTAAAATAAAAAATGTTTAAAAACAATAATAGTCAATAACACACCAAAATCATAAAGTGTGGCACAAGATATTAATGTGGAAGCCAAACAAGGAAAATGACCCAATCCTATTTATTATGATGAAAAATAAAGCTACAACTTCAAGTTACGTCAATTTCTTTGTGTAGGCTACAACCCATTGAGGCCTTCAAAATTCTCTCTATCTGCAAGCACCAACTTGTTGATTTCTTAGGAACCAACCTAAAGGAAGCTACAACTCCTTGTTTATTAGCTCCAACTAAAAGGAAGTTCCAATTCCTTGTTATGCAAGCACCAACCTACACAACCCTAAAGATACATATTTCATATCATTTTCACACTCAAATCATGAAAGAGTTTTTGCTACAGTATAATTCTCTATTTTGCTCACCAAAATCACCACCTAGTATGCCTCAAATCCTTTACCAATTCATGTATTCATATCTCACAGTTATGCAATATTGTTGTTGCGTATATAGATTTTAGAACTCCTAATTTTGGTTTTAACTTTAGTTTTACTTAAAATATTTTCTTTCAATTAATTTTTGTTTACTTTCTTTAATCCCTATGTTCTCTTGTTGTAAAAATAATTTGCATTTGAATAATGTTGTTTTGTTCCTTGCTGTCATGATAGGAGGGTAACTCCGAATGAATTTGTTGCCATTGAATTAAGATAGAACATAGATATATACATGGAGAGGGATACTATTGGGTTTCATCTCCCAATGACTCTTCGTCTTCCAATTATATTTATTTAGCTATTTATAATATTTACATAGGATTCTTAATCCCAAAGGTTAGGTGTTCAACATTCTGCCCTTTAATATGAAGGAATGTTGGTGATTCCAAGCATCATTTTGAATATTTCAAACTTTTCCCTTCCAAGTGCTTTGGTGAAGATGTCTGCAATTTGCTCATTTACAGAACAATGTCATAGGTGATTTTTTTTGGCCTCAACATGATGTCGAATCAGATGGTATTTTGTATTGATATGATTTGTTATATCATGGAACTTTGGGTTCTTAGACAAATTTATTGTAGAAGTGTTTTCAATTAAAAGAGAAGTTGAATGTACTTGTTTCTCCTGCAAATCTTCCAAAATTTTCCTGAGCCACACAATTTCCTTCATTACTTCAGTTGCTACCACATATTCTGCCTCATTCCCTTCGTTGCTTCAGCTACTACCACATATTCTGCCTCATTCCCTTCGTTGCTTCAGCTACTACCACATATTCTGCCTTGGTTGTGGAATATGTTGGAACTGATTTCTTGTGTGACCTTCAGGATACAACTCCTGATCCAAGAGTCATAACATAACCTGAAGTAGATACTCTAGTTTCTTTATCTCCAACGAAATTTGAATCATAGTATCTAATCAGGTTGAGGTCACCCACCTGTGTATACTTGAGTCCAAAGTCTTGAGTTCCCTTCAAGTAATTTAGAACTCTTTTTGTAGCATACTAATGACCCTCGCAAGGCTTTTGCATAAACCTGGAGAGGGTTCCAACAACAAATGAAATGTTTGTTGTGGTAGTAGTCAGGTAGTTGAGACTTCCTATGAGTTGTCTATACTTCATTGCATCCTCAATTTTTTTTCCTTTAGTGGATGTGAGCTTTAAGTTCTATTCCATTGGAGTGGTTAAAGGATTGCACTTTTCCATGCTAAACATGTTCAAAAAATATCTAATGTACTTCTTCTAGGAGATGAATATAAACTTTGAATGTTGGGTTACTTCAATAACAAGTTAGTAGTAAACATAGCCCAAATCTATCATTTCAAAATCTTTCCTCAGTTCTTTATTTGTGGATGAAATGTATCTCTCATTGCTCCCTATCATCAAAATATCATCTACATACACCACAAGATATAAAACTATTTTTCCAACTTTCTTGACAAACAAAGTTGCATCATCAAGATCATAATGTTTGAAATGGAGCTTTCCATTCATCATGAGAAGAAAATTATTTGAAGGAAGTTGGCTTGAAATTTGTAGACAAATTCAATTCACAATCATAAGAAACATCCATATCAATAGGTGAATCAGAATCGTATACATCACTTCCATTCTATCTAGTTGAGCTTCTTGTTCCTATCTATCCAACCTCATTAGGACGAACACTTTCAAGTGTATTTTTTAACCATTTCAGAGGAAATTTCTAAGATGGCCCAAGTTGTTCAGTTGACTGAGATGGAGCTCAACCAATATTTAGTCTCCCAATTTTTTCAGTCACATCACTCAAAGTGTCATCAATGGCTGGAGCTTCATATGAGGGAGACAATGCTTGAGAAGACGATTCCACATATTGATCTAGTATAGGAATCCACCCTTCAAGATTTGGAATCTCATTATCAAACTCTTGAAAATACTTTTCATGTTTGAATCTATCCAATTGGTCAAGTTTCCGCTCAACAACATTGTCAGTATTGGAAGATTCAAGAAAGATCACATCTATAGATATTATAAAATTCTTATTCACTTCATCATAAAGACATTATGCTTTTCATTTGCAACTCCTTGCATTGATTTTGTTTCTTTGTTCCTCAGGTATCAAGGCATAGCAAGTGGAACCAAAAACTCTAAGATGCCTCACTGAAGGAATGTGGCCATACGACATTCATAAGGAGTCTTGTTTTTTATAGCATTAGATGGACATATATTCTTTATATACACAACATATAGAACTGCATCAGGCCAAACTATTAGCTTAACATTCTTGAAAAACATTATCGAATGTACTTGTTGTAGCGGCTACAACCACCCTCCAAAATTCTACATTCGCTTTGTTTTGGAGCCTCCCACCTCAACATCTTAGCACCATGACTTGCACTGCTCAGGTGCTTGTTTTTCATTTGATTTTATCTTTCAATTAATGTCTTGTGTTCAATTACTTGTTCTGTCAAATAACCACAAGGTAACCCAACAAGTTGGTTATCATCCGGGCTTTGTGCTATTTGGGAAACTACACAATCTTAGAAGGCAGTCTGTCTTGCCCTCAGGAATTGCGCAGAACAGCGCAACAACAACCTTGCTCCCAAAAATTGCGCATAGCTCACAACCCAGCCTTGCTCTGGAAAATTTTGTAGACCATCCCAGTAGTGAGATGAGGCTCAAAATTGCACTCAGCCAATAGGCAACCAACCTTTCTCTAGGAAATTATGTAGAACTTGAGAAACAACTAGAGCCACTCAGCCCAGAAACAATGCAGAAGCTTCCCTTCAGTGGTTGTTCATTGCATGTGCTGGTAGTTTTCCTAGTTTCCTCCAGAACAATGCAATTCTTCCTTGCATGCATGATAACTTTTCCTGCAAAAAAAAATTAAATAAATAAAAACAAGAAAAAAAACAAACAAACAAAACAGAACAAAACAAAAAACAAAAACAAAAACAAAAACAAAAAACAAAAACAAAAACAAAAACAAAAACAAAAACAAAAACAAAAAAACAAAAACAAAAACAAAAAACAAAAACAAAAAAACAAAAAAACAAAAAATAGAGAAGCATCCCTATATTTTAGGGATGTATTTTTAGCACCCAGAGTTACATGCAAAACTAATTTAGAAACTTCTTGCCAAGTGTTGCTTTTTCCTAGATTTATGGCATGCACGTCATAAACCCTAAATATAACAAATATATTTAATGGATGCCCCAAAGATCATTCTTCACATCCGATCTTGGAGCTCTAGCATTCCCAAGGCATTTAGGAACCTTTGACATAGTTGACACAACTCTTTTGGGTAAGTTTTTATTTTCATATATTTTTCCTCTTTTTCTATCGATTTTGATTTCTTGGCTTGTGTGGGTGTTTTTTTCCTAATTTATTGAACGACCACTAGTGTCTCAATGTATTTGAACTTCTAGAAGTGTTTTTTCAAGTTTTTCATTACATTTCCTTAGTGTCACATGCATAATCCTGTTTCTGCACTAATAGTCATCATTGTAATGACTCTCTTAATGAGCTTCGTTATTTTTCTCTCTGACCGATTTATGCACTTTCTTGGACTAGATGCATGTATATTCACTCAGATATGCACCATATTTTCACACTCATTCAGTCCTTAACTTTTTCAGGCTGCTCTTGGGCAGATCTAGGCTGCCTTGGCTCGGATCTTGCTTCTCCCGACATGCAGTGTGCATTCCTGAAAGTTAAGGCTCTGCCTTGCCTCTAGGAATTACGTAGAGGCTGCCTGAACTGACTCCCAACTGTGCTCTACACAGTTCTGGGAGATAATGCCTAGTCATACCCATTGGGCCTGCGTAATGCACAACTCTAGCTAGAAACTTAGCTAGACTAAACTATGCATTGCACAGTTCCAATCCACAATCAACCTCTCTTGGTTGTGGTATACATAGTTCCAGTTGACAACAGACCTCGCTAGTAGCTAGGACTGCATAATGCATAGTTCCAACTGGCATTCTCCTAGCCTCTCAGATTCAATGTTGCATAATCTTGCCTAGTAGTCACCCAATTTCTTACATGATTGATTCTTGAGTTGCTTTATGTTTTTTAGTTTACATTGGCTTGTCGAGTGTCTTGTCTCTCTTTCAATATAATAATGTGTTGAGCAGCTTCTCAGTAGTATAGGTAACATGGCCTCCAAGAGAGCTGGATCAAAGGAAACAATTGAAAGCAGTACTGAAGATGTGGTTGAACAGGTGTCTATGAGCTTGTCCGTTTATGCAGACACACATTTGTTCATTGAGAAAGACATCAAGATCACATGGAAAGACATCAACACTATATTCACATGAAATTTTGAGGAGAATATGGAGGACCGTCATGTTTATGTCAACATTCATAAGTATGGATTGCACAAGGTTGCATGTAGGTATCCCACCTTCCCATGTGCAGACATGATCCACTAGATTGTCTCACACATTGATCCTCGGATGATGATACTGAGCATTTTTAGTGGAGTATATCTTTCTACCTTCAGGGCGGAAGATTATCAATAGATGTATCATTTGGCGCAACCAGTGAATAGGATTTATGTACCATTATACACTCCTAATAGCAACGTGAACAAAAAAGACATATTGAAGCATTGGGTAAGGGATCCATCAAAGTTCAAGATGACACCCAACTAGATCTACATGACAAAGACACTCAGGAAGGCTTACCAACTCTTGGTCATCTTCACATGTCACCTGTATGACCAAGAGAGTATGAAGACCTTCCCACAGAGTTGGGTTGTTATGTTGGATTAGATGGAATGTGAAGGAAATCATTTCAACTAGTCTGACATGTTGGATCTTCAGCTGAAAGTGCATGTATCGAATGCCTAGAGTCCTCCCAAGGATGAGCAATCAAGATTCTTCTTGTCCACCTACCTGCCCGATGCAATTTGTGCCTGACAATAATTTCCTAGCATAGGTTAGGAATGGAAACCTTCAGAGAATGTTGTGAACATATATTGCAAGTTTCTCTCAGAGTGTATCTATCGAGGAGTCATGGTAAGACTATATGACCACTTCATTGCCCCTCCATACATGATGGTATTTGAACAAGATCTACCTTGCATGTCCTAGGCAACAATGGAGGCATTTCTAAAAATTACAGATTGGTATGCCTGACCCGATGGCACCTTCATCAGGATGTACAATGTAGAGAAGGATCCACATTTTTTGCCGAATGTTTCCACGAACAAGTTGGCCATGCAAGAGGTCGCATACCACATATCGACATGGTCATCATCTGGATTGCACAGGTCTAAGAAGACACCATAGCCTATGCTTCCTTGGTGAATTGTGTTGTACATGATCTAGAGTTTAAAATAAGAGGATGTCGAGGTCAAGGACTTGAAGAAGTTTAAGTTTGACACCAAGATTTTCAATTCATACAACCCACACAGCTTATGTAGGGAACACTGTACAAGAGTGTACTATCCCTGGATCCATAGGGCGTGCTATTGGCCAGAGGAATATCCTTGGAGATATTTCTATAACTCCTCGAGGCTCAATGAACCAATCAGCATGGTAGTAGAGTGGCCAACAGCACTCAAGGTAGTAGCACCACAGGGAGTACCAAAAAAATCAACAACAAGAAACAAACCTATGCTAGACAAAGGAAATAAGAAGATTTCTAAAAGCGTAGAGGTGGAGCAAAGCTCCAAGTTTAAGGAAGATCCAGTTATTGAGAGAGTAGCTTTGGAGATAGAAGAAAATAGGTGACAATGCGATAGGAAAGGAGCATAGAAAATAAGAGATAAGCAAAGACTAGAAGATACGGAGAAGAATTTGCAGGAGATAGAGAAGAATCTCAAAGAAGAACAAGAGCTTCGTAGAAGACAGTAGGAAGCGCAGTAGGGACAGAAACAAGAAACATAATAGGAAGAAGTGAAAGGTGCTCAGACAGCGCAAACTGCGTCGATACAGGTTGAAGAACCAGATCCACTAGCAGGAGAAGATTAATCGAGTGAGAAGCCAGAGGAATAGGAACTTGCTTAGCAGGATGAGCCGATAGTATAACCGATGGCCACAGAGATGGTACAGCCAAAACAGGATCAGGACATTGACCTCGCGACAAAAGCAACTGATGTCACCCCACAAGCTTCACCAGCTCCGGTAGCAGAGTAAGTCATAAGTGGACAAGGAGAGACTGTTCTCCTTGAGGATGATCCAGGAATATATTTGTACAACATAGACACTGATGAGTCACAACATAGAATTGTACATGCACATAGAACACACATCCCAGATGAGCATGCATCACCTATTCACTTTGAAGAACAAGTGATTGTGTCAGATGTCTGAAGACATCTAGCTGCTATGGCTGATGCTATGAAGGCTTATGCCGAAACCACGAGCTCAAGTGTGAGGCTCTTGATAGGAGAAAATGAGTGCATTTCTAAGGAATTGCAAGAAGGCCAGGAAGAGAGAGGAACAATCAACAGGATCCTCTAGAGCAGAGATGAAGAAAGCGATACTTGTTGAAGTGTCGACTCTTGAGATAGTCATGCAGAGATTTTATGACAGGTTTTACACCGTGCATCAGATAGTTGTACATCTACATGGTCATCAGTAGTGCTAGATCAAGATAACGCGCACACAAATAGACGTATATAACATTGTTGATCATGTACATATATGGAAAATGAGGTACATGGGAGCCTTGCTTCACTTGCATAAGATGATGAAGCCGTAGGTAGAGTTGGAAAAAACATGCATCTGAATTCTGATCTAGAACTATCAGGAACTCTCGCCATTCATCACCAATGTTGAGGCTTCATACACACAAATGTTCAAGATTTTGGATGTCATGGTGAGAAAGTGCAACACCCTATCAATTGGAATACTCATGGAAGCCAAAGAGAAGAACCAAGTTTGACTGGAGCTCGACACTTACTTTGATAATTTGATGCACATGGCCAACAACGTAGATTTGTAGATCAACGCAGAGAACATGCAGAGATATGTCACTGATTCGTTCATGCTTAGGACCAAGTTGTGCATGTTACAAGATGAGTTGGACAGAGGTTTTAGATCAATAAACCCAGAAGCCATGGAGGAAAGAGTTCGTTTCTAGAAAGACATCATCAAACAGTATACAGAAACCATTGTGAACTATCAAGCTTGGTAGCAATTCATCACCGAAAATCACAAAGAGGATGTTGATGAGTTGTTCTTTCAATAGCTATCTGAATCTTAGTCTTGTCTTATCTGGCTGACTCAAGCCTATTTTTTCCCACAAGAGTATATGTGGAAAATGTATTATTATTGTAAACATGATGTAAAATGAAATTTCAAGTGTCATTAGTGGAATGCAAATAGTCATATGTAAGGTAAAGAGTTATATGTAATGAATTTGAAGATTCATGAGGGTAGTTCAATAGTCAAAGGGGAATGTCAAGGATCACCCCACCCTTTGCTATATATAGAACACCATAACTCACAGAACATGATTTTGGGAGCCAAGTTGTTGGCTAGACATTCCTTAGACAAGGCTTCAAGAGAATTTTGATGAACCTTGGCTTCTCCACGATGCATAGCGAGTACATCTCTTTGGAGGAGCAGGTGGTGTTGATTGTAATGTTCTACTCTTGGGGAAAATTGGTGGTCAATGGTGTATGTATGGATGAAACTTTATATATATAT